>JAMKCH010000139.1:0-41465 GCA_023653785.1 Ophioderma brevispina
GTCTCTGTCTCAGTGACAGTACATGCATAAGTGAAGAAAAAATTATGCGTCAAAATCCGCAGAGGTTAGTGGATTAACTCGCTGCCCAAAAACAGCGCAATTCTAATAACGGTCATTTAGATTTTAAAGCCTAGCCTTTAGTCAAGCCTGTGTGTGACCGTTTTAGATTAGAGCGACTCATACCGTTACGTCTTTGAATAGGACTAGCACTCGGGTTACGCCGGAAGTTGATGTTGATGTAGATCTGTTGGTGTTGCAGTTGCAATGTCCTACCCCCCCACCAGACCTTCGGAAACCTTCCAAAGGGTCCAACTTTCTTACAATCATTATTTGACCAATTTGGACCGAAATGGGCCGACTTGGGTTTCAGGCAATGCCCTATAAAAACATGTTTGAGAGGGCAAGGACCACCCATTATGTCCTGAGAATCCGTATGTAGGCCTGCGCCGCGCGAATCATTAAGCGGGCTCCTCGATTACGGCGCGTCCGAAGTGTGTAGTCTGTCTCACAGACTGCGAACGATTTTATCTAAATTGGTACTGCGTGAGTGATTAACGTTATCAGTCGTCTATATGTGTGTAAATGAAAAATAAATCTCAAATATCTCCGAAAAATGTTTTGTTTTAAATATGTTATCGTAATTGGGGTCTGAACCATAGAAACCTAGCGAGAAAAATGAACGTTTTTGTCGGGGGGGGATTCGGTACTCCGCAGACACGGAAAAGTTAACAGCAAATCTCTTCGGGCGAATACATTTTTCCCACATGCCTTTCGGTATTATTCGAGTCTTGAGAATTTCAAACACTACGCCAACTTTTTTTTCAATTTTAGAAACAGGAATACGGACTTACCAACGCGTAATCGACTCATATGGAGTGTTTCATGCCAAATTTGGTGATTTTGTTCGCCCTGTAACCTGTTAATTTGGTATTAGCCACCCTACTAATAGTAATGTCAACCTGAATTATTTGACGAGACGAAACCATCGTCGTTGCACGCACATAACTCGAGTTGCGAATGTTCTGTGTAGAGTTGTAGATCGTTCTTAAAAAACTCGCGATTTTGCATATTTCTTTCACACTTACGAAGCCGGAATTTAATATTAGCAAATCTACAATGATCAAGGGAAACTAGTCAACCAACATTTTATTGCTATATTGGCGGGAACTGAAGGCAGGAGAGGAATATAAGATTCAAATTTGCTCAAGCTCCTCGTTGTGTGCTTGCTTGTACGTATTTTTTCCATATATAAGGAATTATTGCAATTGTTTTGTAAATTGTCAGCTGCTCACTTGAGATGTTGTCAAGGCAACCGCTTGTCTGGTTGAAGTTTAGCAATAACGAATTCCAATTCGTCCATGTGAAGGGGCGAGTGAAAACAAGGGTCGCCACTAAACCCTCTTACGGCAGGGACCGGCGCACGCTATGCGCCAGGTGCGGCGAAGCCCGCGCACAACTTTTGAGGAAAAAACGCGAGAGAAAGAGAGGAGGAAGAAAGAGAGAGGAGGAGAGAGAGAAGCAAAAAGAGATGGAAGAGGAAACGAGAAAAGATTAATGGGAGAGAGGGAGAGATAGATAAGAGAGAAAGAGGGTAGGGAGATCGTGCGAAAGTGGAATTGAAAGTTTCGATTGTATTTAAAACGTACGGGTATTCACAAAATTTAGGTCATAATCAAGGCGGATCCACGGGAGCCGTTCGTCCCTCCCCAACTCACGCCGTAAAGAAAATCAAATGCAACAATGACCTTAGCCCTACTTTAAACGGAAAATTTTCTTTAAACCCATAAACTGTTATTAAAAATTTTCCGCGGTATGCGCGGTTAAAGGTGCAACGAGAGATATTCGCCATAAAACCGGTGTCCGAAAAAATACTGAAAAGTTCTGATTAAAAAAGCTTTCTTTCGACAACAAAATAATGCCACATATGAAAGTGGCTATCTGAGAACATTTTCTTTGGTACAATAATTGTGAATTTTCGAATTGAACTATGGTGTTTAAAAACAACAAGCCTATGTTTTACATTGAAATTAAGCAGATCAAAATCGGCCTTTTGTTTCACTTTCAAGGCATTTCTGAGGAACAATACAAAGGTACGAAATATAATTTGGGGTCCTATCTATAAATTTTAACTGCATGTTACACAATATATGGATGCCCCAAAATAACTCGTTGCACCGTATCAGGAATTTATAGAAACCCGATTTTCAGTGCGAGGGGCGGCAGGCCTATCGTGGTTTTTTTTCCCTGCAGGATTTTTCAAAAGGGGTTGCATATGGAACTCTTTTTTAAAGCATTATATAAGGGGGCAACCTTGTTCACTTTGCATTAGAAAATGTGTTGTGGAAAGCGAACAATGCAAAAGGTTCCTAGCCTCCGCGCACTCCGCAACCAATCGTTTCGTTGCCCCCTTAGTGCACTCAACCATTAAAGACACCTATCATTGAGTTTTACTCTAGTAGTAAGGGTTCCGAAAAAGCGCCAAAATGGTATTAATTTTGCAGAAGTGAAGCATACGTCTTGTAAGAATTCTATTAGTCACATTTTTTTTTTTTTTCCAACGACCGAATTTACAGAAAAGGGAAGAAAAACGGCAGTGTTGCAAAGAGAGGAATCCCTTCAGTTATTGTTGTAAAAGTGCCGAACGGACAGTATGACTAAAACATTTAGAAATGTTCCGATTTTGTCCTTATTAGGTTTGCTTTCTTGGTCCTATCCTTTAGCAAGGGTATTGTTTCTTGTTACTTGTTACACACATACAACAAATCCTAATTTGTGATGATTTGTTTTTTTTTTCTTGTTTTTCGATTTTCCAATTTAGAAATACACTATATTTTACTTTTTTCTTTGATCCCAAACACCAATTATATAAAGTAAACCACTTACAATTTTCAAATTGTTTGGATCAAATTTTGCATGAGAAAATGCGTTTTGGACAGCGCACAAATTGCAAGGGTTCGTGCTTCAGCGGGGGGGGGGGGGGGGGGGCAACCAACACCCACACACCTACCCCTCGCATCTGCTTGATATATGAACTCTCCATGAACCTTTTACACGAGATCCCATCTAGATACACAATTTTTTCCGGGTCCTTAGGGAACGCACCATTATACTTCACGGGTGGGTTTGTAAGGTTTTTTTTTTTCAAAATCACCCCAATGCATACGAAGCAAAAAACAAAACACAAAAAAACTTGTTCACCACTTTCCATTTAAAAAAAAAAAAACCCTTTACAACCAACTTATAAGGAGGGTTTAAAACACAGAAAAAAATTGAGCCTGATTTACAACGGAATATACTATATTCCATAATTTTTAAATAATAAAAATATTACAGACCTAATTTAAGTGTAGGGCCTTTTCCAGATTTGAGAAATGACAAATCTGTCTTTGAACTATGGCAACGTGCTTCATTAAAAAATTAGCCTTACACACCAACAACCATTTAGGTATCTTTTTTTCAGACCGTTACTCAAATATTACTATTTTTTATAGATTAAAACTTTGAAATTTTTAAAATTGGTTAATTAAAAGAAAATAAAACTAAATCTCATAAGTTTCGCACGCACCCACACCCGTATCGCTTACGCGGCCCATACAATGCATTGGCAGGCCATTAACAATCATGACAATCTAAAACAATTTGAATATTGTGCTTTGCAAAACCGGGTCGGTCAATGCATTCATAAAATAATCTTGTCCCCCATCAAATTTGGCATGAAAAATTGTTTTGGAAGTTGAACATTGCAAGTGTCCGCACTTTCAATGAGCCATTCAGCACACCACGGCGTACTATCCTTATGGCACTTTGCATAAAAAATGTTTTAACAACATATAGATGTTTACCTTTTTAAAACCGTTGATCATACCTATAAGCATTATTTCTAATTGTTTCATCAATTTGCTGGGAAAAATCTTTTTTGGACGACGAACATCGCATGGGTTCCGCGCTTTGCGCTGGAGGGGACACCCCCTCCCCGCACCCACCCCCAGACAGATTTTTAAATACGAACTTTTCCATGCACATTTATGCTTCGTTCAAAACAAAACCTATCAACTATATAATTTTACTACTTTTTTGAAAAAAACGTTGATCATACCTACAGGACTCACACACATAATAACTCACTATACCTGTGTACAAAATGACCTCTTACACAAACGTCGATTTCTCGGCTATATACGACGGGTTATTTCCAAAAACTGAATTTTTATTTGGGGGGGGAAGATAGCACCATATACCTCTATCCCAACACAATGAAAAAGTCAATAATGATGAAGGGGCTGATTTGTTTGACTACAGGGCATGAAAGATTGGCATGTTTTTCAAAAAGGTCCACGCCTAGTTTGAATGGTTACTATAAATTAATGCACATTTTTGTTTTGGATATTAAATTAAAAATTATAACAAAAATGGGCACAGAAAAATCTTTTACCACCCCCAAATGGGTTTGGT
The DNA here is from genome assembly GCA_023653785.1 of Ophioderma brevispina. Taxonomy (NCBI): domain Eukaryota; kingdom Metazoa; phylum Echinodermata; class Ophiuroidea; order Amphilepidida; family Ophiodermatidae; genus Ophioderma; species Ophioderma brevispina. The sequence goes on from JAMKCH010000139.1 coordinate 4,453, forward strand.
TACTAGTTCCACACATATTATTAATTTCACATTCCTTTAAAGACCCAACTTATCAACATTTGTGACCCTCATAGGCAAAGGGCCATATTTGGACGCCAACACCTGTCTCGGTCACTGCGTCGTCTGCTACACTAATTTATTTAGTGGTGTGATTCCTACGAGTGGACAAAACAGTTTACACTTTTTTTGTCTTTCATATTCTTCAAAAAGTGGGTGGACGTATCAAATTCGTTTGAAAGAATATTTATTACCTACCTACAATATCGTGTTAGAACCTGGTGAAGAATGATGGTTGAAAACAAAGCTCAAGAAAAAAATGTGGCCGGCTGGTGTAGAGACAAATAGTCAAAACAAAACAATTTGCAGCACACGTAAGTAAGTGGTTAACAAAACCAATACCATTGCGTGAACTGTAGGGCCTACTCAAGTAACACACTACTGACCAACCTTCAAAGTTTTTGTGAGGTGTTGACCCTTTGAAATGAATGAGAGAATATTTCACTCATAAACTGGAACCAAAGAGGCGTATACCTTGAATCAACGGGTGAATACACTTCAAAAATCAAATGTCCATTTACAAAATAATTTTTAATTATAGTTGATTTCAATTGGAGAGAATTTTAAATTAAAAAGGTCCTTGCATTTTTTTCTTGTCAGTCCACTTTAAATCATACGTTTGAAAGCTTAGCTTAGTAATTTTACTCTAAAAAAAAATAAGAAGCAATTTACAACTGATGATTTTGTTTTTCTTGTTTTACAGAAGAGTTAATAAATACCAAGTCCCATGTTCTGGGTGCGGTTGTGTTTCAATGTTGAGTGATCAATCTTTGCTATAATGATTGCCACTAAGTGTCATAGACTACGGTGTGTGCAAAAGTGGTTTTCCAACAACCTTGTTTTTTCTCCAGATGGCGGGGGCCCATTTCTGTCAGTTCGCGCGGCTCGGCTTCAGTTTTCAACGCCGTTTTACCAGTTTCAAACAAGATTGTTAGTTAATAAATATCCTCACACAATTTTGAATGTCTGGGCATATTTGAGAATTTGCATAAGAAAAAGTGTAAACAATTTTGGACCACATCTGTATATCCATTATAAGCATATACACAGTTTAATGTGAACCACTTACAATTTTCAAGTTTTTTTTTACTTCTAACTTATAATACAAGTGTGTATAATATAATGTGTTTTGGAAAGCGAATAATGCAAGGGTTCCTCCTCGCCGGACAGCTTGATATAGGAATCTACCTGACACTCTATTTGCATTAATTTTCAAACAAAACCTTAACCCATCAACTATATTTTTACTTTTTAAAAAAGAAAAGTTGAAAATCAAAAAATGTGAACCAAACTTGTTTTTTAATCAACTTTGCATTGGAAAAAGTTTTGGGGAAAGTGAACACTGCAGAGTTTCCGCGCTTCGCGCAGGAAGGGGGGGTCCATGTGATCCTGTAGGGCATAATTGTGGGGAATTTGTGGCCAAAATCTCGTGCCTGTATAGCTAACTATGCGTTCACCCGGAAACTTAGAGCCCGCCGCACCACGTTCAATTTGGCTTTCCCGCGGTCTAAAACGGTTCTAGTTTGATCCTTCGTGGTTTTTTTCCCTTGCTGTTGCAGCACTTGCTATTTAAAAGCTGTTGGTGGGAACTTGGTTGGTGTGATATTTGGCTGCTGTGGGGTTCTGTTGGATCCCCCCTCGGAGCTTTTGAGTTCACCATTTCATTAGACATACTTAATGTAGATCTCTCAAAATTACAACAAAATCTAATCGAAATAGTTCAACCAACAAACATCAGATACCTTCCCTGATTGAATTTCCAAATCCTAATCCTACGTTTGTGTAGGTAAAATAACAATAAACACAACGCAAACAAACAAAAAAAACCTCTGGTAATAGGCCTAAATGGACTGGTGAAGCATGTGAAATTAGCAGGGCCCAAAAGACCCCTTGGATCAAGAATGCCAAGAACTCAAGCCAACATCTCCAGCTCTTGTTAGAAGAGCGTTGTTGGTAGATCAAATGAATAGTGCTTGGTAAAAACACGGTGGACAAGGAATCTCGTAATCCTATTCTTTACTAGAAAAACAATCCGCACGGCAAAATATTTTGTTGTCATTTTAAAAGTGGGACCCGAAATGTTCTCTGAAGTCAAGTGGTATTCAGTTGCAGCAACATGCATTTCAAAATGCGTAAAGGCAGAATCTGACCAAGTTGAGTTTTTTGTGCACTCTCAATATTTGATGAAGCATTCTTTATTGCTTCACGTATTGGCTTTGGCATGAAATCAATGGGGCAATTGAAAACATTTCGCAAGGAAAAATAGGAGCAACTTCTCTCTTGATTAAATCTCTGCCCAGAAATTAATGTCAGGGGTCCATCAGATAATCGAGAAGCAACTCCACCATAAATTTTCCCCAATAATTGGATATTGGAGCATCCACTTGTAAACATTATTAATGTGTAAACGTAGAAAATCCCCAATTTCAATGCAATTTGGCAAAGCCAAGCTAATAGGGGCGGTTCCGTAGCCGCCCTACAAACAATACCCCAAAAACCGACCAAGTGGATATTTTTTTCCACTTTTTTAATTTTGATATCTGTGGGATTTTATTTAATCATAAAGAATGGGTAATTGATCATCTTGCCTGAAAAAATTGTTCATAATTTGGGTTGAATGGTTCTCAAGATTTGTCCCCACTGAACAATTAGTCCGCAAAACAGACTGGAAATTCACAATGCCCAAATCGACAGATCGTGTTTTCAACCCCCCCTCCGCCCCGCAACAAGACAAGAAAACTGGTATTACGCAAGGCAAAACTGCAGACTGCGACTTATCCATGGAGTATTTTTTCAGATTGAATTGATAAGTACAAATAATTCGTCCGGGTGGTATTACTGTGACGGAGAAAATTCACATTTGAAAAAAAATCGCGAAACTCTAGAGTGTCCGTACACATTCCCACATCCGATTCAAACAATCAAATCCGATTAAGGAACCAAATGAACAACGGAAATTTATTTTTTGCTAAATATTTCATGAATTCCTACTTGATAAATGGATGTAATACACTAGGAAAAGTCAACCATCATTATCCGTCCCCACCAAAAAATACGCAAAACGGCCCAAATTATGTTAATGACATAGTGGACGGATGTTGAATTTCACTATACTAAGCGTTATTCAGCATCCGTCATTAAGGAAAACAGCGATCGGCGTTTTCTGAACCTCCGTCAAACCAACATCCGTCATCGCGAAAAAAAAAAAAAATATGCTCAATTTGGTTTATTACATAATGGACGGATGTTGACGTGGATTGCCCGCGACGATTCACGATTGAACTGTAAAATATAATATAAATTTCTACTAATATCGATATTTATAAATTAAGTACATATTTTGCTTGTGTCAGTTATAAAATTTAAGATGAGAATATTTACTAACAATGTATTTAAAAAGGCCTTGGTGGGAAAATCAAGATACACTTCTTGACAGAGGGTTCAACAACTGTCACTATGTAATACACAAGTCGCTGTTATGCAACATACGTCAAAATTGCAAAATTTGTAATTAAGATTATTAATTAATGAAGTTCTTGCAAGGTTCTGCACTTGGCATATTTGAAGATTTTGGTATTTACGTACTATTCCCTTAATTTTCGTAAAAATGATTTAAAAATTCAAACACCTTCACTATGTAATACCCCCGACGAATTGTTAAACCGGGCTTTTCAAATATGAAATCATAGCATGCAGTTGTGCTACATCCTGCTAATAACCATTTTTCTGTCTTGTGTCAGGGCGGGGAGGGGGGATAGGACACGATCTGCTCGAATTGGGCACTGGGGATTTCAGTGCCTAAGAAAAAATGATGCTCCGTGATAAAATAACAATCCAAAGGGTCCCAAAATTAAAAAAGTGGAAAACACACTTTCATTTTGGGTAGTTTTTATTGAGTCACCCTGTACACGCGACGAATCGCCGTGCACGGAAAACGCGGACACGATTTCGAGGGTCATGTGATTATGATAATATAGTATCAGTCAAACTATTGCGAAATATAGAGCTTGAGAGCTTTAAAGCGACAACTGGCACATTTTCAACAAATTATGAAATGATAGTCTAAGGACCTTGGAAGAATCGAGATATTTTTACACACAAAAATAACACATAGCACAAAAGAGATAGAGCCTAAAGGGGGATGGCCCATTTAAGGATTGAATGTTGTCATCTTGATAGATTTGGCCTTCACCCAAAAAACCCCACCTGTAAAGTTTTCGCGCCGATATTTCAATGCGTTTTCATGTGAGAGCGGAAAACGTGATTTCGTAAGCCCCATAGCGGACTTTGTAAAATTAATATTGGTCGACCAAATTGGGATACATTTCGCTCATTACTTCCAAACCAAACATCCTTGGCCCTAAGATTTCACAGGGTAAATGAGAAAAATAAGTAGCTTTCTTCTGATAACCAAAATATGTACCACGTTCCGTTAAATCTGGGCTTCTGGGGACGAGGCTATTAGCGATCGGGCCATGGACCTTTAAAAGACATCTAGTAAGTGGGCCACAAAGGCATCATCGGTGACATCATAGACTCGTACTCATTGATATTTAAGGTGCATTTCTTGATTATATCTCGCCTTTATTTTTGTTTATAATTCACTCAATTTCCTCGGGAGAAAAGGTTTTTTCCCCCACACTGTTCCAGTTGATTCTCATTATGCGTCCTTGATGTGGGTCATTATGAATTTCTTCAAGAGTAGATCAAATTTGCCACTTAAGTGAGGTAAACCATACTATACTTAGGCCAACGATTCAGATGATAAATAAATCAACTTTTGAGGTAAGTCGGGAGACGAGGCTTTTGATCACAAAATGCCCCTTTAAAACACAGAGATCTCAGCCCGTGCAAAACAGGGTGGGTCATGGGAATCATCTTCTTCCGACGTGTGTTTTTCTTTGTTTAATCGCCATAAATGCACGTAGCCTAGCCGTACCTAACCAATGCCTATTTTTGTTAAGTAGGCTTCACTTCACTTTTCACAATATATTTCTGATGATATAAAACAAATATTTTAATGATCCAGGTCACCTCGGGACCACAGATTCCAAATGATCATTACTATTTATCTACTGTCACAGGGCTACGTTCACTCTAATTCCATGAATTATGATATATAAAAATCTATATCATTGAAGGTCAATTAGAGTTTTCATCACGAGAATAGTTCAAATTGACCGATGGTATATTTTTTGACATCTACAGGAATATGCAATAAAAGGCAGTCATATTTAATTATTAAATTAAAACACAAACCAAATCCTTGTATATAAATCAGATTTCAAGCCTGCTGATGTCATCCCCCTTAAGGTTCCCTTCTACCATATTCTATCATGATTGTCAAGACGCGAAGCATATGTGCAACTGTAGATTGCACTGAACCTAGTTTTGTCCTGAATAGCTTCTTTCCCCAGTCAGCACATACCACATACGCCTCTGTGCAATTAATTCCTTCCTGATTCCTGTAAAGACCTGGTAATATACAATTCAGTAATCCGTCAATACAATAAGTGTCTGATCGTGATCGCCTTTTGAAGCATATTTGGTAACTTGGTATCTATTTCTTATGTTTTGGGGCAGTCAAGAAATTAAAGACACTATCAGTGATTTGCTAACTCAGAAAATCGAAAAATCAAAAAAAAATCAGACTTATCCTTCACTTTCAACTAATTCCTGCAAATTTTTCAAAATGTTGACTCTTTCGGATAAATCACTGATAACAATAAGACATATTTTTCAACAAAAATCACACTGGAACCAAACCTACAAAACATCTTTCAAGGTCCCAGTAAATGCAATATAATGATGTAGTTTGTGTCAAGTTCTACAAGGAGGTACCAGAAAACATTCAATAATTTGGGTTCAGCGATACATCATTTGTGGTACATGATTTAATCAGAGAGTAATATAAAATTGCAGGTGACTTGGTGTGAATCTATGATGCAGGAATGTCCACAAAGATTTGTAGTAGGTTTAATCATCTCATTTCCTTGGACCTTAATCACTCAAAAGTTGTAATTTTTTGTGCCTGTCTAGTCCAAAACACCCATTAAAAACAAATTAAAATAAAGATGGCCCATCAATACAAGAAAGCAATCTGCTATATATGTACTCCTTGACCGTAAGATGGAAACCTGGTATATCTATTTTCAAGCCATCCGTATATTATTTATTTAGTATTTATTTTATTTATTTAATCTTTCTTAGGCAGGGGTAGCCCCTCAATGCTAATGCACTGCAGTTACATATACATATAAAAACAACTGAAAGAGTGAAATGCACATCATGTAATATAACAATGAGAAATTAAACATACATATATATATAACAAGTAAAATAAGACAGGTTTTACAAAACACAGTTTTGAATTGGCCAGGACTCAAGTTGTTAAAATTACATCTAACATCGTGTCAGGAGGCCATTCCAAATTTTGGTAGCACGTGAATGGAAAGTCCTTTTCCATGCTGGTAATGTTCCAGATAGGTTCAGATAGAGCAAAAGTTTTTTTTGACTCCTAGTACTTTGGGGTGAATTTCAATGCAATCAAGACAAATTGAGAATGAAAGGTAACTATGGGCCAATACCTTTTATGAGACATTTCAATAGTATAATTTAACATTTGGTTCAACCACCTTTTATTTAGTTTGTTCCATTTCAAGGCACCCTCATTCATAATTGGTGTGCGGATCTCTGCAGAAAGATATCCGAGCTAACCTGTTATGCAGAATTTGGAGTGACTTTAAAAGCTCATAGAACATTGGTTCCAAACAAATGCAGTAGTCAAAGTTGGGGGCAATGACTCAGCCAGTTGCCAAAGCATGATAAGTGTCTTTTGGAATGCAAATGTTTTAACACGTCCTTTATTATAAAAAAAAACACAACGCTTAGAAATACAAGACCAATTCATTAATATGATCTGACCAAGACCCATGATAGAATCAAAAGTTACACCTACATACTTATATACATTAACACGATCACTTGTGTCATTATTACAATATACTTTAACAGTTTTAAACTTTTCTAACATATGTTGAGTACCAAAACCATTGAACTTGTTGTCTTGATATTCCCAGTAATGTGGTTATTTATGTGTACCCAATCAGGCAATTTTCATTAAAGTTACATTGGAGATCGGATTAGGAGACTCTAGGGTCATTTGCAGTACAAAGAAGGGTGGAAATCATCACATACATACCATGTTACAATTACCACTATTAGGTAACCTATGTTACAAAGATGATTTAAAAGAAGTGGGACCAAATTATTGGTATTGAACCTTGTGGAATACCAATATTTATTTTAAAAGTCACAGGTTATAATTAATATTCACAGTGGTGAGCCTATTACCAAGGTAAGATTTAAAACCACTCAAAAACAGTACTTTTAAACATATTGATACATTTGGTTAATTAAGAGAGAATGTTTACCCATCGAAGGCTTTCTTCTTCAGGTCAGAAAAAATTGCCCTGTTGCACACCATTATTCATATTGTTTAAAATATAGCTTGCACATCGAGACGAGTTTTTGATGTGGAATTATTTGTTGTCGGAAACCCTCTTGTTTATCAATCAAAGAATACCTGTGGTTGTGGAGATAAGAGTATAATTGGTTGTGTACGCCCTTTCAGAATCTTAGATTATAACGGCAATCCTGAATAGGGCCGGTAGTTTCCCAACATCTAATTGGGGGTAACTTTGGCCAAATTTCCAATAGTCTATTAATTGAGGCTATTATCCTCTCTTTCACTATTTTGATAATTAATCAATTATCACCATTTTAAATGCTCCAAAATGGGCTATAATTCATTAATTACATCAGCCAAGAGCTGTAAATGTTTGAGTACAAATCACTATCACGAACGTATTCCGAACAGTTAAATAGATATTATCAACATAAGGTAATCACGGTGATTAATATCTGCAAGATGGCATCCAGATGGGCGTAGGTAAAGGTCAAGAATTCATTCACATGATGTACTAAATATAGTTGTGTGTTTTTTTTATTGGTGCATCACTTTGAACCGTTATAAATTAAATGCCACACACGGGATGACAATGATGCCAAAACCTCCAAACAAGAGATAAATCGGCCCTAACTTTGTTGATCGACTATTTCGGCCCTTAGTAAGTGGGTCATTGCCAGACATATATTGACACCCATCTTGGATAGCATCTTGTATCGAATACGCTGAAAAATCATATGATTGACTTATCAGGGTTACACAAACATGCAGCTCATGTTAGAAAAACTACCACATCAATTATAGAACATCTTCGAGTATCGGAAACATCTTAGATGTTATAATGGAAGGAAGTGGACTATCCATGTTGAAAATATGTCTATTATTATTGTTTTATTAATTTTATTGACTGTAAAACATCGGGTTAGATACCAAGTTAGCAATGTGCAGTAAAAATGTGGACCATGATCTGTATGCTTATTGGATTTGGCGGCCATATTTAAATTTATGATTATGTGAATGAGATTAAGAGTCATATGTCAATTGGTCACAATTAATGTTTTAACTAGACAGGCTCAAAAGTACTTTGAGGGAAGAACAGAGTTTTTTAAAGGAATTTAGTGGCATAAATCTATCGGCACATATATAATGAAAATATCCCTAAATAAAGATTTTACCAGAGGTTTTCATGGTATTGGAGTATTCTTGCCTGAAAAAATCCGATTATTCCGACAAATGTTCACGACTGTACAACAATCATGAAGCTACCATCTTGATTCCTGTGCTACTATGTACAACGCCGAACACGCAATACGAGACAGAATTCCAGCGAAATATTCACGATGATCATTGTCTCCAGCCAAATAACGGAGCTATTGATAAGGAAATTCCGCTCGGTATGCATGGACCGAAAGACTTCAGATTCCCGTTTCATCGGAAACTGCAGAACATTGTATTATCTAATGCAGCTGAAAACAGTTATGGGGCCGTTTCACAAAGATTTACGATCGATTGTAATCAAGCGCAAACGCGATCAAGCTAAGTTTTGAACTACAAGCAAGTTCAAATACCGCTTGATCAACGTTAACGCTCTGATAAAATCAAAACATACCAATTGATCGTAGTCTTTGTGAAAGGGCGCCCCAGGTGTATACTACCACCGATTTAGATTAAGCTATTTTTCATGATGTGGAAACCATATTACCGTCCTCTTTCACGCAAAAAAATAGACGGTAGAGAGGTTCACGTGTGTTTATTTAACGGTGACCCCGTATTTCATCATTTATTCGAAAGGGAAACGTAGGTGAACAAAATTTGCAACTGCGACCCCTAACAGCTTTGTGCAAAACCAAACCGTAACTTGCCGCGTAAAACCATTTCTATTCAATTTACCGAGCTATTAACAGAAAACGAAAATCATTCAACTATATGAAATGCAAGTAACGGGTGCGGAAGAGAAAAATGGCATAGAAAGAGCCCTAATAAACATGTTATGGGTCAAGCAACAATTTCTTCCATGCTTGTGTTAATCTTTGTTTCCTTTTGTATACATGATATGAATATTACGGTTCAAAGTTAATGGACTCGCAGAGAAAAAAAGCTCGGTTTATTTTATTTTGTGAGCGAGGCTACAGATCAATCTAAATCGGGGTGTTGATAAATCATCGTCATGAACGGTATAACATTGGCTCTGCAGTTCAAGAGAATCTGAAGTCCATTGTCCTCTGCATAACGGACGGATTTCCTTATCAATAGCGCCGTATTGCTGGAGTCAACGGAATGTGGGGTACATCCGTCGGTCAGTGATATTCAGGGAAAAAGGGGATTTAGTTCCATTTTCAAGTAACATGTGCCACATATTAGAACGAGAGAACGCGCGTAACAATGTTTTTATAATTTTTACATAGTTATTTAGGAAAAATTATGTTCTTCCCAGGGGTGCGTCACCATTATAAATGCTATGAAATCTGCCCGCCCTAGCCTATTACAGCGTCATGTCAATGGGTAACATGAATTTATTTTTTAACATAGACAAGGCTCAATCAAAAATTACTTCTGATGTGCCAATAACACATGTGTTTTGTTGGCCATTTTTATTTTTCTCTCTTCGCGTTTTCTAAAAATGCTTAATGGTTCCGTCTCGTCTGGCACCCCGGGATTCAGAATCAGCATAAACGGGTCTGGTTTATTATTAATTCATCGAACCTGCAGCTATACTAATTTAGCTCGTTTGTGCATCGTGATTATATACTTGATTTGCTGGATTAAAATGGAATTATGACTTTTCAGAGAATCCTATTTTTTGTTCAGCTTCCAAATGTCATGAACCCGCAAAATGATGGTCCACAGCCAGCCCGTGAGCATGGGGTAGTGGTTCCTTCAGAACCACGTTGGGCTGCTGAATCACCAATACCCAGGGGGCCATGTGGGTTTACCTGACATGGAAATCTGTCCGATAAGGTTGTGTGGTATAATGTGTTCAGGGGACTCTCCCATAACAATTTCTAGTTGGACAACCCTGAAAAATATGCTACTCACAACAAAATGGAGGCAATTTTTCAAATGCGGCCCTTTTTTCAAAATGGCCGCCAATTATTAAACTAGTTTGACCATATCTCAGCCCCATGTGCATATAGTTGTGCTTTTTGGCTAAACCTACGTTTTTGGGTCACTTAATCACTGGTTGCAATCAACAATGTACTACCAAATGATGGCATTCATTTTTCTTTCAAAATGGCCGCCATATTCAAAGCTATTTGACGATCTCTTCAGCCAGAATGACATAAAGTTGTGATTTTGGTGGCTACTACTCCAGGTTTTTTATGTCACTGAATTCATTGGTGCATCAAGTTACACTATAAATGTTATAACCTAATATTGCAACCATATGTTGTTCAAAAAGGCTGCCACTTAATACTATTTTACCATACTTCGCCCACAATGTGCAGAGAGCTGTAATTTTGGTGGCTATAGCCAAGATTCTGGGGTCAGATAATCCATTGGAGCAATCTGTTCAATACAATAGCATCATACCGCTGCAACCCGGCCGTCACCTGGCTGCCATGGCCACCGTATTGCAATATTGATGCTTACATCGTGACCTGTCATGGTCTCACAGTCATGCCTCATTGAACACCATTGCTTTGAAAATGGTAGTCAAAACTCATTTGTGACAGTCTGGGGCTAAGATATAATGTTACATTTTTGTTAAAAAGGGCTATGATATTCAACGAAACCAAACTAAGCAGGCTCAGTGCACCCATTGGATTGCAAACAACGCTTTATTCTTATCATACATTTATAATACGTGTACTATGACGGAAAATAAGCGTGTAATCCAATGGGTGCACTGAGCCTGTGTCGTTTCGTCGAATGTTATAAGCATTAAAATGGGCAGGATAAAAGCATATTTTATTTGATGTTTTTTAACCTGACTTATACTCCAACAACACCTCAAAATGTCCGCCCGCTTTCAATAACAAAGTCTGCAGACTACATCTATTCAGCCACAGCCCGTCCTTGCGCATTGGAGGATCATCATGTGAGACTTTCACCTCATTTTTGTATGCAGGGTCGCAAATCCTGAAGGTTATGGCGTGGACTGGTTTAAACTTTTTCAAATCAGGTGAGTCATATCAGGTGACGTGGTGGGCCATTCCCAGCATGGTTCAGGGCTACAACTCTTTGTGTTCCCCAAAAAGTTAATGTAGGGCGATTTGTGAAGTCTGTGGGCAGGTATTACCATCCTGTGTGCCCACCACAAATATCGGAAGACACCTTTTGTTGCCATAAAGAAAATGCAGTTCACTTTCAGGCACAACATCGTGGTTAATCATCTGGAGATAAACTTGCCCATCGACTTTTCGTTCGACAAAGAAATGGCCCAATAAGCTGTCCATTGTGGATTCCGTAACCGGACTCCTCTGACACAGACTTTTTGGGTGTTTCTGACACACTTAGAACCCTTCACGGAATAACGCACAGGTTGTTCCGTAATGTTTTTCCACCGAATTCATAAGGTTTCAGAAAAGGTGTCGATGGGTTCCAGAGTTACAGAAACTCCCCTCCATTTTTTTTTTTTTGCAACATAGAGTATCCAGACTAAGTTTTTCTCCTTGACTCATGTTTGTATCAAAGTTAAAACCGAGGGTTTCCAGCTGGTACATTCTCAATGACGGTGTGGTTGTAACATTCATAAAAACACTTGCTTCGTCACCAATCAATGAAATGCTCTAGATCTCGCTCGGCGTCTGATCTGACCACGATCCAATAGCCACTCGGCAAAAGTTGCCTTCTTCTGAAGTCATCGTGCCTGAAGTTGATGGCGAATGCACATTCTTTATGGATGTAAGTTCAAGTTATCATTTTTGATTCTGTTTTTGAACAAGGCAGGGGCTGGAGAGTCCAAGTCCATTTCTTCTTGCCGTGATTTCCCTTGGATTTTCTGTAATCGACCTCGTAAAACTGCCTTAAATGGTATTGTGTCAAGTTCTCAGTGCGTCTGTTGGTGACCCTTGTTCCGATTAAGGCTTGTGCCATAATCTGGATATTTCTTCACATTTGCCCAGATGGCAATCCCTGTCAGGAAAGGGCTTCCCTAACATCTTTGAGTACTGTTGTATTCTCTTGGTCATAAAATGTTGTCACAGCGGACACTATTGCCGAGTTGTAAGCCCACCATGTTTGCTACAATAAAGTTTGCAGTAAGGAATGCATTTTACCATTGAAGGGGCCTATTTCCTCAAGTAGATTTTTTTATCACATAACCTAACAATGATACAATTAATCTGGCCATAATCTTTCTACCTCTTTTCAGATAAAAAAATAAGTAAATGCTGTTTACCAACTGCAAATACAAAAATATCCTGGAGTGTACTGTGGGCCTACTTTCTATCCTAGCAGATCTCAAATCAAAGGCAAATGACAAAACAACAGATAAGACAACTGAGATATAAGTAACAAAATAACGTTCCATACCACAAAACAGCTTTAATGTGATTTTTGACATGAACATTTTTCAAAGCTATGGTGTTCAGTGAGGTATGACGGATCGAGAAAAAGCTTATTTTTCAACTTTATAGTAAAATAATTATTATGTCATACAGCACACATTTCACCAATTTTTTAGGCCTTTGTCCTTATACCAACTAAGACTGGCTTTCCATTGCTACCAATCAGTTTTTTTTGTGTGTTGTGTGTGTGGTTGATGACCTAATCTTCCGCTAATGTGGCCAGTGCTGGCATATTAAATGCAGTCCTAATTTGTTACTACTCTGTGACTGTCCTCTTCAAATGTTTGAGCTCCAAATTCTATGCCACCGTCTCTCTTACATTTCACTTTCTTATTATCCATAATTCCCGTACTGAGAGGAGAAGAATATGCCTTAAATTAATTTTTCAATACTTTCACACCAACATGAAAAATTTGAATACAATACAGCTATTTTTATAATCGCTAGTATAGAACCATTCGCATTTACTTATCAAATTGTGTATGTTTTGAAAATTAACAAAATTGGTTTAATTAACTTATTTACACATTTCTGTTAAGCGTTCTCGACAAAATTGCATTTCCAACCTGTGGCACCATTTTGGCAGCCTTTTGGATAATTTTGTAGAGGTGATAAAGTTTTGCATCAGTGATTGCTCCAATGGATTCACGACCTCTAAACCTGGTATAGCCACCAAATCACAACTCTATTACATTCGGTGGGCTGCGATATGGTCAAAATAGTTTTTGAATGGCAGCCATTTTGAAAAATGGCGGCCATATTGGTAATTACGTTTTATGTTTTAGCTTGATAGCACCATAGGATTCAGGGACCCCCAAAAACTAGTTTATTCCAAAAATCACAACTCTCTGTACACTATGGGCTGAGAAGATGGTCATAATAGTTTTAAACTGGCGGCCATTTTGAAAAATGACCGCCATTTTGTTTTTGATAGCATATTTTCAGGTTGTCCACCAGAAGTTGTTGTGGGAGTCCCTGAACCACGTTTGATCCACACAACCTTTGACAGCATCCCATGTCAGGGTGACATAAAAAGTGGTGTTTGGCCCCCTGGGTAAAAAGGTATCCGTAAAAGAAACTAAGAACCTGAGCAACCACAGTATGCCATTTAACCGGCTACAGATAGGAAGCTGAAAATAACCTACTTACCATCCCGAGGTGGATACAGTCCTCTTGTCCATTTAATAATCAATATGCTGGAAACTCATGCATCCTAATAATTAGTATTCCCACCTTAACCATTTCGTTTCTGTGCACATTAGCTTCAGTTAGGTTCAAATCTTTCTCCTGAACAAACGGATTGGGGAAAACACTATACTTTGAAGGCTGTACTGGAAAACACCCGAACCAATTACAGATTATATAAATAATTCATGCCATCATCACGTTGCTACATGCATCGATTTCCGAGTGCTACGTAAACATCCTGGTTCCTTCTCACTGCAGTTTCACCATGTCGCGTAAACTGGCGTTGTGGACCTTTCCGTGTGCGTTTTGAAAGGCCTTGACCTATTTACAAATGCTAATTACACACACGAATCGTTTATACGCGTGTAATGGAAACGCTTTCGAGGGGTCGTGTAATTTATATAATGCAGCATCAGTCAGGATTATTTGCCAATATGGAAATTAAGATCTTTGACTTGCGTGTACTGCTACCCGTGGTGCTTCAATGTGAACCTGTACACATCAAAAATTCTATTGTATCATTTTTTAATTTCGTCTTAAAAACGAAAAAAAGTGCATGAAGTACTGGAAGTTGACTAAAATATAAACAATCAGTTTACGTGAAAATTCTATATTTTCAATATCCACGGGCCCACTTTGTATTTCCAACGTGGGATTCATGCTCAAAATGAATCTAATCGCGTACGGCACCTGGCAAGAAAAACACACCCTAATGTTTTTTTGAATAATAAGTATTTTGATATGATTTTACTACCCTAAACGAGTATGTGTATCTAATGCCTCCTACCAAAAAACTTGGAAAACGAGTGGCTTATAAGCCTCCTGAGTAGGGTACATTAGTAGGGTTCATTAAAGTCCCATTCTAGAAGTTTGGGGAAGAAGGTTTGAAGGTGTTTTCTTTTACTTTCAAGGGTGCTGAACAAGATTTTTGGGTCCAACCGCTTGGGGAAATGTGGGGGAACTCCTCGCTAGAGGGCGTCTTTCAAAATGGCCACCGCCAAAATTCCAGAAAATGGCATCTAAAGCTAAAACAGTATCTAATAGTATATGAAAATCATTTTGTGGTATTTGTTAATGCTAATTAATGTGTGGTAATACATTCCCAATAACTTAGAATTTATGACTAAGTACAACGTATAGGCGCGTTTTCAAAAATGGCTTTGCAAACTTCTGTATAATACCTTTTTTGGACCGTTTATCACTTAATTATTAGTGAATACAAGTATAAATCAACGTGACGGATGTTTTAAAGGTAGTTTGTTATCATTTTCAAGGATGCTGAACAGGATTATTTGGGTCCAACCCTCTGGGAAATGTTGGGGAACCTCGCTAGAGGGCGTTTTTTCAAAATGGCCGCCAAAAATTCCAAAAATGGTATATTTTACGCTTGACACGGCTATCTGAGAATCCAAATGAAATAATTTTTGGGGTATTTCTGATGCTCTCTATGATTAAGAATTAAATATTAAGGATTATTATGAGAGGTACCTTTAGAGGGCGCTTTTTCAAAACGGCCGAGCCAAATTCAGGAAAATTGCATATTAAGGCTAAAACAGCATCTAAGAGTCCAAAGGAAATCAAATTTCGGTGTTTTTTTAATGCTCAGTTATTGTATTATACTATTTCAATAATTAGGATTTGATAAATACCCGTGGAGGGCGCTTTTTTTCAAAAATGGCTGCCCCAAAATTCTGTATAATATTCTTTTTTGGGGGCTGTTTTTTTCATTATTATCAAATTCAAATATCTCAAAGTGAAGATTTTAAATTTGTTTTTTTTTATAGATAAATTTTACAAGGAGCTGAACAAATTTTTTAGGTCAACGTTGGGAAATGTGGATAACTCTCAAATGGCTGTTAAAATTCCAGAATTACCTATTAAAGCTAAAAACCAGCTACTAAAGTACAATGATTCAATTAATTATATCAAAATAAATCAAAGTGCAGACATGTTTGAAAGTATTGTTTTATATTTTCAAGGATGCTGAACAAGATTTTTCTGGGTCGAACCTCTGATAAATTTGGGGAAATCTCTACGAGGGCGTTTTCAAAATGTCTGCCAAACTTCACAGCAAACCATCTATAAAGTATTTAAACAGCTGAGAATCATTTTGGGTTGTTTCCTTAATATGCTATTTACTGTGTATGCTATTTCAATCATAAGATTTATGATAAATGTGCGCTAGAGGGGCAACTTTTCAAAAAATGGCTTGTCCAAATGTCATATAAAGGTTGTTTTTTACATTTCAGATTTTAAATACTAGTACCTGTAGATTGCATAAAATTATTAAATTGTTAGAAATAAATCGATGAAAGAGGGCAATACTATAAGAAAATTTATCTCCTTCAATTAGGCCAAATCCCATTATGTATTAGGTGGATGACCCCGATTTTAATTATAATCAAATGTTGACTAATATTATATAGAAATATATATATATAAATATTTAATTCTTAAATGTATAAGACATTTATGGTAAACCTTATCCCATTTTTAAAATAGCGCACTCCTAATATACAATAAATATAATGAGAACTACGTCAAAATTGATAGCATGTTTTACTCCTTAGATGGCTATATTTTAGCTTCAGAGCCATTTTGTAATTTTGAATGGCCCTTTGGGGAAAAATGCCTCTAGCGAGATTCCCCACATTTTACAGAGTTCGGACCTAAAAAATCTGATCATCCTTGAAATATACACGAATACCTTCAAACATCTTCACTTTGATTTTGATACGTGTATTTGTCAATAATTCCTGATACCGCCCCCACCCACCAAAAGGCCATTTTATGGAATTTTGGTAGCCATTTTGAAATGAACAACTCTGGTGGTAATTTATCCATATCAAATTCATTGCTAGAATGTAGTGGAAAAACCATATTATTACAATAAGACACTCAAATGATTCATTTTGAATCTTGAATCCTGCATTTTTCATCTTTAATATGTCTGTTTCCGAAATTTTGGCAGCCATTTTGAAAAAGCGCCCTCTAGGGCCATTTATTATAAATAGCATTAAGAAACAACCCCAAAATATTGCATTTTGATTCTCATACTTTTAATCTTCTTTAATATGCGGTTTTCTGGAATGTTGGCGGCCATTTTGAAAATGCCCTCTAATCGCGAGATGTTCCGCACATTTCTCAGAGGTTGGACAAAACAATCTGGTTCACATCCGTGAAAATATAAACAACACTTTCAAACATCTGCCTTTGATTTTATCTTGTATTTGAAATAATTAATTTGATATCATTGTTACACCCTTAGTAGGCTGTTTAGCTTTCCATTTCTGGAACTTTTGGCTGCCATTTGAGAGTTAATCTACATTTTCGACAATGCTGGACATAACAAATCTTGTTTCGCATCCTTGACAATATAAAACATATCTTTAAAATCTTCACTTTGATTTATATTTGAATTGATAATAATTGAACAGCCCCCTAAAAGGAACTATTATTGGAATTTTGGGTCAGGCCATTGTGAAAAAAAAGCGCCCTCTAGGGTACTTATCATAAATTCTAATATTTTTGAAAATAGCATTACCAATATTTTACAATTAAGAAACCCCGAAATTGATTTCATTTGGACTCTTAATTGCTGTTTTTAAGCCCTAATTGCAATTTTCTGGAATTTGGCGGCCATTTTGAAAAAACGCCCCTACGCGAGTTCCCCACATTTCCCAGAGGGTTGGACCCAAATAATCCTGTTCAGCATCCTTGAAAATTTAAACAAATACCTTGCAAACATCTTCACTTGATTTATACTTGTAATGCACTAAGCAATTAAGGAGTAACCGGCCCCAAAAGGCTATTTTACAGAATTTTGGCAGCCATTTTGAAAACGCGCCCCTCTACGTGTACTTAATCATAAATTCTAATTTTAGTGGAATAGTATTCCCCAATCTTAGCTTAAAAATTACCCCAATTGATTTCATATTAACGATTAGATACTGTTTTTAAACTTTAATATTTTATTTTTTGTAATTTTACTTTTTTGGCGCCATTTTGAAAAACCGGCCCTCAGTTGAGAGTTCCCACACTTTCCCCTAGAGGTTGGACCCAACTAATCTTGTTCAGCACCCTTGAAAAATAACAGGGAAAATACCTTCAAACTTCTTCCCCAAACTTCTAGAATGGGACTTTATTTTTGAAACCCTACTACATGGGGTGAAAATCTTCCCCTGAAGACTACATTGGGGACGACAAAGTCGGGGAGAACAAAAAAAAAATGGGGAAGAGAAGATGGAGAAAGGAGCGGGGAGGAAGGAAAGGAAAGGGGGGAGAAAAAGTTATCTTTTATGGAAGGTAACGAAGATATACTTCATAAGCTCTTTGCACCGTATGCGTTTGGTAGTAATATCGGGATTTTCTAAATCAATGATTTGTTGTGAAGCGTTATTATTAGAAACTTTACCTCCGCGCAAATGAATGGTATGGGGACATATCAGGTTGGTCGGATAATTGCCATAAATATGCCCACCCAACGGTTAAGAAAATTAAAGACGAGGATGTAATTGAAGTTATATCCATCTGACAATGTGAAATTAACAAGTTACGACCACATCATTGTTACTCCTACCTCGTATGGGTTTTTGGGTTGTTGGGGTTTGTTGTAACTTGATAACTACACATTGTACATTGTCCAAAACGTCTACCTTTTTTACTTGTGTTACATTCCAAATAATCTGAGACCATTTCCACTGAAATGAAGCGTTTTTTCTGAAATTGACCCCTGTAGAGCTAAATTTAACCTTTGACCTATAACTCCATAGGGGTAAGTCAGAGATAGCACAAAACTATACATTATTTTTACTCCTTGTGATCATACGCACAATTTGGTATGGGCAATTCAACAGCATTGGACCACTTTTCAAAGTTTGCTCCCGTATAATCTTGCGACCCCTAGCTCGCCTCTGCGAAGCCCATAGCTCGCTTAAGCTACCCTCAGAATGGCCATCATACATATTTGTGTTTACGTCATAGTATTAGGACACCCTGTATCAGTGCCTCCCCCCAGGTGATATCAATAAGGCTTACTTTTGATGGTCTGGCCATCCACTATATCACTAGAGAACACTGGAAAGACAAAAATCGGAAAAAACAAGACCTTTAAGCCCAAATCAGCGAGCTATGGGTAAAAAGAACGATTTATAATTAAAGACACTATCAGTGATTCACCCGAAAGATTCAAACTATTTGAAATTTAAAGAAATAGCTTATAATGAAGACAAGTCTGTATATTCTCATAAGGTATTTTTGCAACTGAAAACTTAACAGAAAGGAAGAAAATAAGCAGGGCTCAAAAGATATGAATCTCTATTCACTCCAGTTGTAGAAGTGTTCGCACGGACAGTAGTAATGACTAACTGTATGATTTTGTCTTATTATGGTTGTCTCAGATAGGTTGGCGAGTTATATTAAATGTTGTATATATACATGTTGTCTAAATCTTTTGCAGTGTTGACTTGTGTGTCCACACCCATGTTGTTTGTCCTGTTGTCTTTTTGTGCATGTTCGATGTTTTATTGTGATGGCCCTTTTTGTCAGTGCGCCATGGCGTAAAAATAAAGTATTTACATTGGATATCCCTAGGGAATTACAACTTTCCAAAAGTGTTGGCAGCTCATTCTCAGAGCAGGGAGGTAGAGAGAAGGAGAAAAGCCAAAGAGGTTCTATATAGATAGAGAGCAAAACGTTACGTATCTTTAGAAATTCACCAGTCTCGCAATGATTTATGCGACACAAGAAAACCTAGAGTACCACAATAGAAAGCAATGGCTGCCCCGCTTCTTCCACTACTTTGGGTGCCGCTTGCAGATACCATAATCGGTAGTGATACACCTTGAATGTATGTGTTTAGAGGTGGCCATGTGGTAATAATCAAAGAGGTTCTATTAGCTCGAGAGGCAAACTGTTACGTAATCTTTGAAATTCACACCTCCTCTCTCGCATGTTTTGCATACCACAAAGAAAAACCTAGAGTACCAACAATAGAATAAATGGCTGCCGTCCCGTGAATCTTCCACATACTTGTTGGGGATGCCGGGCTTGCATCATGAACGAACTAATCGGTAGTGATACCATTAATGTATGTTTATAGGTGACCAGGTGTAAAATAGTGTACCTGGATCATTGCTCAGATACTCTTTTTTCTCATAGGCAATCGCGCTTAGGGGAAAGATTGTATTCATTGAGGCGTTTATTTAAATCAAAGACGACTGATGTGTGCATTTCATTTCGTTGTTGGCCATAGGTAGGACAAAATTTAACGACCCCAATAGCACCAACATCCCAACACTGATATTTTGGCGGATTGTTTTGTATCGATTGACGTAGTGTGTAATCAAGCACCCAAACTGATATTATTCCGTGCATCATTCAAATGCAGCGCCCAGCACGGACGACTGTTTTGAATGCGTTGTTCACCCCCTTGGTAATAATAGTGTACCTGGAATCATTGTGCTCAGATACTCATTTTTCCTCTTTTTCATACTGCAATAGCGACGCATTCGGTTGAAATTGTATCTCATTGAGGCGGTTTATTTAATCAAGACGACTGATGTGTCCTTTCATTCGTTGCGTGGCCATGGGTAGGACGAAACTTTTAACCACCCAATAGACCCCAACATCCAACAACTGCTATTTTGGCGGATTGTTTTGTATCGAATTGACATATGTGTGTATACAGCACCCAACTGATAATTTAATTCCCGTGCAATATTCAAATGTCAGCGCCCAGCACGGGCGCCTGGTTTTGAATGCGTTTCACCCCTTGGAAAGCTCTTCTCTTAAATAGGGCATTACGCAACTCCGATTATCCCAATTATAATTATATCACTTGGCAACTCATGTAAAAGCATAACCCCAAAGGCCCACTTCTCTCTCGACAGGAAGTACTCATTTCATCCGGCATGATCATCGCCGCACGTGCTGGGCACGCTCAGTTGAACACGATATGACCTGTGCGCAGACAGGTAATTTCCCCCCCGATGCGCAGCGGTTTTATTTACATGTGGAGACGAAAACAATGAGATTGAGTCGATTACAGCCGAATTCCTGATTATTTCATCCAAAAAAAACGGACGATGCATTTGCCTAAAGATGAGTTACATTGATTCTAGTTTTTGAAACTGGATGTTTTGTACGCCGTATTTCATTATTGATATTTGTTTGAAGAAATCTAACTTGAAGAAAATGCCTTATCTAAACACTGACCCAAACTGACAGTGCCCGAAGTTGCCCATTTTTCTCCAATTTTGTCCCAACTTGGTCATATTTACCACAGTTAGTTAAACAGATAATGGTAAAAAATTGTGCATTTTTGTTATAACAGCATCAAATTTGGCAGAGGATAGAGAATTAAATTTGGAAAACAATTGGTAAGGAACCACCTGCATCAGGTCAAGTCCAATGTCACCATAGAAGTTCACAAAAGGTCAATGAGGTCCAACATACATTAAAGCATGCAGAGTAAGGTTGCAATAACTCTAACACATCATAAACTTTTCATGGATCTATTTGTGACCTACATTTCGACTTCATCAATACACTACAAACGGCATTTGATATAGCGCCTTCGCAACCAAGTCAAAGGCGCTTTACAAAATATAGAGTAATTTACTATTTAGCCTAAACATGGTTCATCTTGTACAATACCTGTTGTCTTACTAGAGATAAGTACTTAACATTAAACTATAAAATAAAAAAAAAGAAAACAGCTGCATAATTAAATATCATTTGAAGCACATACACAAACACTTTAATGCCACAAGCCAACTCTAGGAAATAGATGAAATTTTAGCAGCTTTCTTAAAAGTAGAATGGACTTGGAGTGGAGAACAGAGATAGGCAAAGAGTTCCAAAGGCTAGGGGCCGCATTGCTGAAAGCCCTGTCACCCCACTGACCTTTTTGGCGGGAAAACAGTGAGCCGTCCTTGTCTCTGCAGAGCGCAAGTCTGACCTTCCAGGGATATACAAAGTGAGGTATTCGGACAATTAAGATGGTGCAATTGTCCGAAATGCCCTTTAAAGTAAGAAGCATAAGCTTAAAGACTAATTGGTAGCCAATGGGAGCGTAATCAAAGAGGGTCTTCTTCTTCATTCAAAGGGACACGAGGAGATCTTATCACTGAGGATACAAATTTGTATAATTTGCAGCTTTGTTGTAGAATATCCACCGAGGACATTTCGTAGTTTTTTGAACAAGAAAAGAAACAAAAAGTAAAGTTTTTGAACTTGCCTGCTGTCGCCTGATCTGCCCCCATAAACCAGCATACTCGGATATCTTGTCTGCACGATAAAAATGCAAGGCAATATTATTCAATGAAGATGGTTTAAATAAAAATAAAAAAAGTAAAATTTAATATATTTGGTAAAATCGTTTAAAAAATGGGAGGGCATATTTTGCTGTGAATGTCCTCCCTATCTCTTTAAGCTTAATACATTAACATAACCCTGACCATTTCATTGCAGAGATACGGACATAGCTCACTGGGAATACATTTCGGTGAATTTGTTTGAAAATGCTACTAGTCATATCACTTTTAAATCACCAAAGCCACAAAATAGAACACTCGGACTTTAATCTTCTATACTTTTACACTGTGACGGTCAACATTTTAAAGGAAATACATAAGTGCTGTGTCTGGGGGCATGATACATTGTTTGGGGTCATGAAGGGGTAGCAGGTCAAATAGGCAGGTAGAACACATCAACAAGCGGTTTTTTTTAAACAAAAACAAAAACAAAAAAAATTGGCATGTTGCAATCATAGCACATTTTTTTAAGAGGGCCCCAATTTTTTTAAGAATTTTGAGTATTTTTACATAGTGCATTGGTAACTGTCTGTAAAGTATACCTGCGAATGGTTTAAGCTCGACAATGTCTATGTTGTCCCAAACGAAGGAATTTTTTTTTTGTAATTAAGAAATATTAATATATGAGATCTCCGATAATAATTCAACGGCTACTTGACAAATCCTTCCCATGTGAAATAGCCGGGAAAAAACAGCGCCATGTCCGTGTCTACGCTCAGCATCCATTAGTTGTATTATTGGTTTTAACGGGCATGTCAAGTTAGAGGTTATTTTCTAAGGTGCAATATTTCATCAGGACGACATAAACGTAGCTTTCTAGCTCTTCCGTCCAATCTGGGATCCAATTCGATGACAAAATCGCTTATGTTATGATAAATACACATTTTTTTAGGATTCTCGTTCGCAGGTGTAATTTCCTCTAGAGACAATTACCACGTAACTCTCTTGCAAAATACAAATTTTTGAAAATTGGGGGCGCTCCTCAAAAAATGTGCCATTTTGCCTCGATACCCCCAACCCATTCGGTGCTACCACTGTTCGACAACCGTCCTTAAATGATTGAGTTTGACTTTTATAGGTGCTTTTGCTCCTCCCCCCTCCCCCAAAACAAACATAAAAATATTGCTCACAGTTAAGTTTTATATACCACCCCCTTCCTTGTCATCCCGACAGTATCCGCCCTGTGAAATGTTGCCCTCAGCCCCCCTGTGTGCCACCAAGATGTGTTGATAAAACCAAAATGGCAAATAAATCGATATAGGGGCCAGGCCTAGACCTATACCTACTCTGTTGAATATGTTCCATGAATTTATTCATCTTTATATTTCCTAAAAACATTAATAATTTTGATCACTTGCATAACAACGTACTACGAGATCAATGTTTATGCTGAATGCATGTGCATCCAAACTTGCATCGATGTCATTACATTCTGTGGTAATATTCAATTGGGACAATCCATTTTAACAATCGCCAAGGGTCTCATATTTCACTAAAAAACGGGCACTTCTGGCACACTGTCAAGTTCGTGTCCAATTGTTTTAGATACGGCATGTTTCCCGTCCATGTTCAAGTAGATTCGTCTCCACATATCATACTTTAAGAAAGACGACGGCGTTCCCAAACATTCAATTTTTTAAAAGCTGAAAGCCGATGTAAAACTAGAATCATGATGTATCATCTTAGGAACATCTATCTCTTACTTTAATTAATGACCTCAATGATTCGCAAAATGACCCCAATACCTGGGTTTAAACCTTGAAGATGATTGACGATGACGTGTTTCCCATGTCTAAAAATAATCCATAATCAGTATTTAATTGTAAAACATTTATGCCAAGTTTCATGTTTTTTAAGAATGCACAATTCCTTACAATTATTCCTATATCTTAACAAAACTATGATCATCGATGCAATGTTGATGCACATGCATTTCAGCATCTCGTGGGTGTAATTGAACCAATACCACTAGTTTTACGAAACCTGTAACGAGCGCGGACAGATGTATCTCGGTCAAAGGATTTGGGAAGAGCTTGCTCCTTCTCCCTCCTACCCCATCTTCAGAGTTAGTTGGGAAAAGCAGCCAAGGATTTCTTTGTAAAGAGCATTTCCTTGAGAGAATGCTTTATTGACTATAATCACGCAGGTATACAAAAGACCTTTATGCAGGGCTATTTCCTCTTTGTAATGTGAGTTATATAAAAACAATTGATATTTCGTAATTAACCCTCGTAACTCAATAGTTTGCCACATGCATACAATGTGGGTGGCTTGATCACTTGCTAGCTAATCTTGGGTGTGGAGACATGAGTAATATCACCCCACTCATCATAATTTTTTGTCGGAATCTGTTAGTTTTTGCAATTTTGGATATATTTTGGAAAATACGTCCTTGTCCCTGTGAGGTCCTTTTTTATTTGAGCCGTGTTATTATGTGCCTGTTGAGGTTTTCCAAATATTAATTGTCAACACACACCAGTCTGTGAGATTGGATCCAGGAGAGCTGTTACCTGGTCATGTGGCCGACGTTCTTGTAGCTGCAAGTCATCACCCCCCACCGCCCCCGAACTGAAACCAAACCACACTTTAAAAATGTCTGTGGGTAAAGACTTCCATCATAAGTACCGTTGAACGTATGTTAACCTGTGTGTATGTGGCATCGATCCCGTGTAATCCATAGTGCCGTAACATTAGCTATACCATCGATGAGTGCAATGGTTTGGGGTGTAATAATAATTATAAATCATATGGCTGTTTTGATATTGAGTGTATCGGTGCGCATGAGCTACAGAGCGCATAGCTCTATAGCCATGGCGGCTATGTTCAAGGGTATTATGTTGATAGGAGATTACTTTTGCAGGGGAATTTCTGGAGTTTTGAGTTATGCACAGGTAAATTTTAACCAGAAGCATGAGTATGTGAACTTCATATTTTTTTCTTAATTCTTCATGATATTACTAAGATCTTTTGAACAAAGGTTTAAGAGATATTTTTAATGTCACGGGACCGAGACTGCCAATTAAATGTAGCATTTTCACAAATTACCGTTTTTGGAAATCCCCAATCCCAAACTCGAAGCAGATCGTGTCCTACCCTACCCTCCCTGTACAAAACCACATGTATAGTCTCACCTCTTGATCGCTTACGCTGTGACAACAGAGATACCGAATGCTTGCTGCTTTGCCGTAGTTGAAGTGTATAAACGGGTAACGAGATGAATAGTTGGTGTCACGTGTCAGGTACCAGGTTACATGTCAGGTATCAGATATCCGTGTGCTCTTCGGGGGCGACCGATTATATATAAATCCGACTATGTCAACTCCCAGGTCTTTACCTGACCCTACTGCTCCAAATGCTATTATTTTTTCCAAATAGACAACCGTTTTTATGTCTAAACTAAACGTAAACAAAATTACCACCTTTTCCCTACTGATCAAAAACCGGCGTACGATTACGATAATCGTTTGTTTTTTTTAATGTAGGGATACGTTACGCGATCATTTTTACCTGAATGGTGGTCCCCGACAAGCAAATAGAACAATCAAATGCCGTGACGGTCCCCCCCCCCCCCCCCCCCCCCCCACCCCCCCCCCCCCCCCCCATCAAATCTTTATTGTTTTCCAAAATTGCTGTTATTCCCATAATAATTCCTTTTTAAGATCAACTCTGTATTATGTTCTTTAATAATTAATATTCAATTGTCCCCGCATGAATGTGAAAAAATGGGTCCATAAGTCTACAAACTGAAAACATAGTCGAGGCCGGCTAAATAACCCTACCGTGGACTGAATGAGCAGACGGATCCCCGTCTTAGTTTTTAAGAGGCTTACAGCCACTTTGCGCGCTGCTGCGGGGGTTATGCGTCAAGCCCTCACAAGTTGTGATGCTGACCATTCGCTATAATACCAGCGACTTCAAGTGGAATATGTCATGATTCGGAATATTTGGAAATTTGGTATGGATGGAAGCTTAAGTAACGTAGGTTACACATAACATCAAAATAAGTTGAAAATTGTCCACCATTTGTTTGAGTATTTTGCCCTTTTACTTTCCCGCCCAATAGTCTTACTCAAAACGATTCCGACAAATCCACATCGAGCAAATGGTGACGTCAAGTTGATGACCACCGAATTACGTGCGTTTGTTACCATCATATCGCAGTGGTTTGCCACTTCAATAATAATTAACACAACGAAATGACACAAAATATTGTCATTCTGTAACTTTTTTTGTCTAATTTGATATTACTTCATTAATCCATCAATATTACAGTGTCAGGCCAAATAACAATTCTAGTCAACACGAGTGTTTGGTCATCACTTTGACTCACGAGTTGTCGCTTTTGATCAATGACGCCGTGGCGAAAAATCGCCGTTTTCTTCGTATGTCCAAAAAGCAAAATTAAATCTCTATTTTGTTATTTATTACATCAAATGTATTATTTTTTTCGGGAATTTCGTGATGTAGGGTACATATATTTTCGGACTGTAAGAGCAACCTGAGCTTTGACAAAAATCCTGGACATATTTTCCTTTACTTGTGAACACGGACTGTAAAGTTTGTACTACAAATGGTTTGACAACTTCCATTTTTTTAATTTCATTTGGTGGATAATTTAGTGTATTAGATTTGTGCGCTTTGTGTAACTGAATTGGCGTGATCAAATAAGATGAAAACTTAATTCAAAACAGTCAATCAAAGAATATAATTGATCCTGTAAAGTGTAAATTTAGACCATTATTATTTTGGGGAATATTTAAATCAACGGCCAAATGTCAGGGATGGGTAAAGATTCAGAATGGGCTATTAATTTGAGTTTACACTCCTTACAAGGGAAGGTTTGAAAGTCTATTCAGCACTTAGTTTAGATGAGGCACAAGATAATGGACAAACTTAGAAGCTATATTGAAGCGTTTATGAACTCACATAAGGGGATTCGCACTAAATTTAGATTCTGCTAAGCAAGAGTCTGGTGAAACACACCTCGGTTGTCCTAGAATGACTAATATTTAACCGATTGGTTGAATGTCAAATTAAAAGGTGACAGATTTATGATGAAATAAACGATCTCTTACTTAGGAACAATTTATAGGAGTGTGGCAAAAGATGTGGCATTTTTATGAACGCATGACAACCCAAAGATATCCTTGAAATTTTCTAGAATAGCTGGGGCAAATAGCTAGCAATACACTGAAGCTAGAGGGTTGGCAAAACCCATGAGTAGTAGTAGTAGTATAGTAGTAGTAGTAGTAGTAGTAGTAGTAGTAGTAGTATATAGTAGTAGTAGTTAGTAGTAGCAGTCGTAGTAAACCAAGGTAAAAACTTGTCAATATAAAGGAAAAATTCAAAGAAATGCCAAATTCAAATTACCCATACAGAAATCAAGCAAGTAAAAAAAGTTGCTTTATTGTGGAAATCCGAACCCACGTAGCTAAGGATTTTAGGCGCGTTTTCAAAACAAATGGCAGCATGTAGACTTGAAAATTGTGAGAATCCTACAAATGAAAGCACCCAAGCACCTGCAAATAGCAAACAAACACCGAAATGAGTGCAAACTTGTAAAGCTAAAGATGATGTAGTTTCATGTTTGATAATGTAAGTATGACCAACATGTTGAAATGGTAAAAGACAAAGGTTTTGTTACACTCAAGGGGACTACATTGTCAGTTCTCTCAGCAGCATGGTATGTGAGCAAGTAAAGCAGTACTTATTACCAGTAAGTGAAGGTTATGTAGGTTCTAGAAAAAATAGTGTTCTCCGTGCACAGGTTGTAGCGGTGTAGTAGTAAAGACTAGTTTGGTAACTGATCCGCAATTCACTGGTGAAACAAAAACTTGTATTCTTATAGAGGACAGCAGGAATAGTTCCACTAGCGAGAATGCATATCAAAACACCCTATTATACAGGTACTGTAGAAGCTATGTGTATGATTAGCTCCGTATATGATCTGGTATAAAGGAAACATAGCAGGAATCAAAAAACCTGATGAACCAGAATTGACTTGGCAAGTTGATAATAAATAGTCAAAGTCTCAAAAGCAGATGACACCTGTAATTGCTGTGGAAACTAGAAGTCAGTTAGCGACAAAGACAAACCTTTCAAGGGTCTTATAAGGTAGTGACCAGATGGGACATAGTAACGGTGGAAAAATTGAAAGTGCCCCACTAGCTGATCCTACACTTAGAAAATGTAGAGAATAGCACAGTCTAAGTGAGAAGAAGTTGGTACGGAAAAAAGATAGTAGGCTCAAGTTTGTGATTGACAGGGTATTCTATCTCGTCAATTTCAAGCACAAAATGTTGAGTTTAGAAAATATATTCAAACAGGTAGTGTCCACAATGTTTCAGAAATCAAATAATCAAACTTGCACATGACCCTTAGGTGGTTACCAAGGAACAACAAAAAATGCTACAAAGTGTTAACCAACTTTTAATGGTCAGGAATCAAATCAGATATCAGAAGATACTGTCACTCATGTGACCTTTGTCACGTACAATTCCAAAAGGGAAAGTGAACAAGTACAATGGGAAGTACACCCATTATGATGTAACATTTGACATAGGTATGTACTCGTAGTTGTCGATGTGTTTACTAGATCCCTGAGGCTCTCCTTTTAAAGTTTATTGAAGCTGAACGGGTGCAGAAGAATTGGTTAGTAATGTTAACACGACTTGGTTCCCCCGAAGAAGTGTTAACATGTCAGAGAACTCAATTTATGGAGCAAAGTATGAGAGAAGCAGACTCTTATCCAATGAGGCAGGCGTCCACGACACCATATCATCTGATTGTAATGGTTTGTAGAGCACTTCAGGCACTACAAGAATGATGAAAAAAGATGTGCGAAGAGAAACCAAGGGATTGGGATAGGTATATTGCCCCACTTACTCTTGCTTACAGAGAAAGCCACAAGATAGACAGGGGTTTCGCCCTTTGAGTTGGTGTTTGGTAGGACTCTTAGAGGGTCAATGAGAATATTGAGTTGACTATGGACAAATGAAAACAAATCCATCTTACCCCAAATTGTAATTGACCTAAAGGGTAGGTTAGAAGAAACAGTAAGTTAGCAAGAGAGGAGTTCCTTAGCTCACAAAGTAGATATAGAAAGAACTACAATAGGCATACAAAGCCTAGTAAATTTGCGTGTAGGTGATGAAGTACTACAAGGGAGTGGCGTGGTCTAATGGTTAGGGAGCTGCCTTTGGACCCAATGGTCAAATATCGTGGTGGTGGGGTTTGGGCGGAAATAGCGGGATTTATTCAAGGTACTCAACTCTGGATTAATTGTATAGTGATATGGGTTAAAATCAGAATTACCATTCTCTTCATGGTCATGTGAATGGGCACAGGAACCATGAAAGCTTGCAATTTCCATTCAGTTTATGGGTGTTTGATCAGTTCGTTGGATGTTGCAACATGGCGCGGTTTAAGCTGCTTGCCTTGAAGGCAGTTTCTGTTTGATTAGTTGGTGGTGTCTTGGCCATTTGGCCTACGGCTACGATACGAGATTAAATAACCAGTCATTATTATTTATAATAATTTAATACTACCACTGACAGAAATAAAGTAATCATGCATTGGAAGGACCTTTCACATCATTGAGGAACGTAGATCGGACATGGACGACAAGAGAAGATCTGGTAATCGTCCGAAAAAGTTCCATGCTAACCTTCGAAACGATAACAGAGACGCGAAGCAACTGTGTATATAGCTGTATGTAGGTACAATATGACCACGGTTATTAGAATTGCATTGTGCATCAGTATAGAGGAAGAACAGTAGAACAGGAAGAAGTGAGTCAAGATCCTTTAGTACTTAGACCAATGTCAATTAGGAATTGCTTCCTTTACCTACCTTGAAGCTACGAAACTGTTACTGATGTGCACATTAGCACAAACCTAGATGAGAATCAAGTACAAACAGTCAAACTCCTTTCTTGGAAGTTTACAAAGATTTCCTTAACAGGTCTTCCTGGGTAAGACATAACTTTGGGGATGTGTAATCAAGTTAGTTGTAGTGAGCCTGTTTGGAAGACGCCTTACCCTCTACCACCTGCTCTAAAAGTCGCAGTGAAAGAGGAAGTTCAAGTTATGATGGATATGGGAATTGTAGAAAAGAGTGTCAGGCCATACCTAGTCCTTTAGTGATTGCAAGAAACCGATGGTATCTAGATAGGTCTTTGGTTGTGAACATTCGTTTAGTTAACCAAAAACGGTTTGACCGGCAGAACCCTTCCTGAAATAAAGAAGCACCAGTGTATCACTTTCCTTTTATCCCTAGATAAGGAAGCCTTATCTCCAATACACTCCGTTAACTGGAGATAACGCTTCATTAACTGGATATAAAGCGGAACCCCCAAATAACGGGTCTTGATCAAGGGTTTACAAAGCTGAACCCCATACCAGTCCCTTCTAAGTTACCAACTATCCTCGAGATAAGAAAGCTGATCCAAATAACGGTCCTTATTTTGGGTTAACACAGCGACCCTCAAATAACGGTCCTTATCTATGTTAACAAAGCTAACCAAATATATAATAATAATAGGCAAGCATTTATCATAGCGCCTTAATGCTCTTGGCCTCAAAGCGCTTTCACAAATGGTCGCTGATCACTGTTGCCCAACCCATACCATAACCATTTAGCATCATTTCAAGGATGCAGGCAGATCGGATCAGCGC
Organism: Ophioderma brevispina; assembly: GCA_023653785.1. Taxonomy (NCBI): domain Eukaryota; kingdom Metazoa; phylum Echinodermata; class Ophiuroidea; order Amphilepidida; family Ophiodermatidae; genus Ophioderma; species Ophioderma brevispina. The sequence goes on from JAMKCH010000139.1 coordinate 35,666, forward strand.
TTTCCCTTATCCAGCAACATACATCGAGATAACCATCGCGCCGGGATCAGCGTCCCAAATAAGCGCATGGGGTAATCGAGCCAACGCAAGCGGTTAATTGTCTTGTCCAGTGGAAATTCCAAGACAGCTGAATCTCACCGGGCTCGAACGCCACGCTAATACGCATGATACATCACTGGGTCGACGCTTTAACCGATTGAGCTATCTTGTCCGCTTTAAACGGTCCTTATCTCTAGATAACAAAGCTGAACCAAATAACGCCTTATCTGGGGTGAACAAAAGCTTATATCTCTAGTAAGAAACCTTATCTAGGATAAGGCCCCTTATCTCCAAATACGCTCAGTTACCTCGAGATAACAAAGCTGAATCCCAAATAACGATTTCCTTATCTGGGGTTAACAAAGCTGACCCCAAATAACGGTCGGTTATTTGGGGTTCAGCTTTGTTATCTCCAGATAGGGCCGTTATTTGGGGTTCAGTTTTGTTATCTCTAGATAAGCTTGTTAACTTATGATAAAGGGACCGTTATTGGGGTTCAGCTTTTCCTAACCCAAGATAAGGGCGTTTGGGGGGTTCAGCTTTGGTAACCCAAGATAAGACCGTTATTTAGGGTTCAGCTTTGCTAACCCGAGATAAGGAGTGTTAACTCAGATAAGCGTGTGCGTTATTTGGGGTTCAGCTTCTTATCTGGGAGATCACAAGTTGGTATCACGTTCTTCTTATCCATAGATAAGAAGCCTATCTCCAAATGACACTCCGTTAACCGGCGATAACGTCTCTTTAACTGGATATAACAAAGCTGACCCCCAAAGAACGCGTCGTATCTGGGTTAACAAAGCTGAACCCCAAATAACGGTCCTTATCTCAGGTTAACAAAGCTTAGCTCGAGATAAAAGCTAACCCTAAAAACGGCCTTTGCTTGGGTTAACAAAGCGCCCTGACCCCTAAATAACGGTCCTTCTCTATGGTTTACAAATCTGAACCCCAAATAACGGTCCTTATCCCAGATAACAAAGCTTAACCCCAACTAACGGTCCTTATGCTGGGGTTAACAAACTTATCTCTAAATAAGAAACCTTATCTAGGGAAAGGCCCCTTATCCTCCAAAGAACGCCAGTTAAACTCACGATAACAAAGCTGAACCTCAAATAACTATCCTATCGTGGGTTTAACAAATCTGAACCCCAAATACGCGTTATTTATTTGGGGTTCAGTTTTGTTATCTCCAGATAGGGCCAGTTATTTGCTGGTTCAAGCTTTGCTAACCACTCCAGATAATGAGTGTTAACTCAAGATAAAGACCTTATTTTGGGGGGTTCGCTTGGTTATCTCTAGATAAGCTTTGTTAACTCTATATAAGAAACCGTTATTGGGGTTCACTTTCTTAACCCTAGATAAGGGCCGGTATTGGGGTTCACTTTCTTTTTAACCCAAGATAAGGACCGTTATTAGGGTTCAGCTTTGGCTAACTCCAGATAAAGAGTGTTAACTCCAGACATCAGGTGGCGTTATTTGGGGTTCAGCTTAGCTTTGTTAACCCCCGATAAGGGTCGTTATTGGGGTTCAGCTTTGTTTATCTCTCCAGTTAACGAAGCTTTATCTTGAGATAAGCTTTGTTAACTTAAGATAGGGGGCGTTATTTGGGGTTCAGCTTTGTTATCTCCCGTTCGAAACGTTATCTTTTTTTTTTAACTGTTCCTGGGCATCTTTCAAGCCCAGTATTGGCGCTTATTTACTCTCTGTAGGCACACCGCAGCATGAGAAAATAATATTACACAGGATTTCCTGGATGACTTTCCTTCTTATGGAGAATGAAGCATACAGAAATTTGGCGAGATTTACACAATTGACTCGTTACAATACATGGAATGCAGTTTGGCAAAAATATAAGAGGGGCTCTGCCAGTAGTGAATGGCCATAGATCTAACTCGCCAACCAAGTGATACTTGGCCACAGACAAAAATGGTATTCCGCCCCTCCACCATTTAAGGTCACACATCGCCAAGGCCCCTCGTTATCATGCCTTTTAATTTGCATTTCAAATTGTTTAGAATGATTCTTATTAATGTAATACATCGTTCTGTGTTTGAAAATTGTCACATTTTTAATATACCCCTCGATTTGATAACCTGACTTAATATTCATATAACTTGGACTAGCATTTGATTTCTGTCGAGCTCTCAATCTTGAAGATACATCCTTACAACCTTTCTTCAAACACATCCAGAATGTGGGACAATTTTCCACACCTTGATTTCTCCAAAACGAAGCCAAAACCGTAATATTAATTCTCGTCACTCACTTTTGGACACCCATTTTGGTTTACTTTCCGTTCTTCCAAAGCGCTTCAAAAAGTTATTAAGGCTTTAAAAGTGGTAAGCGCTCAAGATCCATTCTCAAAATTTTTAACAGAATTAGCATTTCCTGTAAACCTTGATCCGAAATTGATTCGACCCAATTCAGCCTTAACTTCTTTATAGTTGAATATGGGCCCGCCAAGGACATTTTTGCAATATTTTAGTGTGGACCCACTTCATAATTTTACAAGCTCAAGGCCCCAAACTTCTGAACCAGATAATAATATAGGCATCACCATGTTCAATAAGTAACATTTTAACATCACATCAATGTCATCAATTCTTTGCATGAAACTTTTAATTTGAAATACCTTTAGAGGATTGATGTGCAAGTGTCTTAATGCCAACGACCAGGTTCCTCTTGAACTAATTTAAGTCCTAAATAGTTGTAATAAGGGACAATCTCAACAATCGATTTTTGTATGTCCACTTTTCATTTCTTTTTTAAACTATACCCCCAAGCGTTATATCTCTTAACGAGTGTTATTAGAGATAAGGCATTTACTTATCTAGAGGTATGAAAAGTTATACACTTGTGCTTCCTAAAACACTCCAAAGATCATTATTTACCACTTGACTTAAGTAAGGGATACTGGCAGATCCCTATGTCGAAGATCAAAATCAACACATTTACACACCACAGGGCCTTTCAGTACACACGATGTCTTGTTTCAGTTTAACCCTCGGCTACCTGAGCCACTTTTTGTACAAACTCCCGAACTCGTTACTGAACATCCATTCGGTACATTTGATATCAAAGGTTAGCTTAGAGTTTCTTCTTCCATTGGTACCAAATAATTACGCAAACATCTGTCATATGTTGAGGAAGTACGAAAATATGAATATAGGTGGAAAATTGACATTTTGCATTTTAGTGACTCAAAACCCTATTATAGAACTAAAATGCTCTCATTATATAAAACTATCATTTCCCATCAGTAGGATTCAAACAACCAACGAGAGAAATAAGCTAGGACCTAAACGCGTGAAAAACCTGATATTCCTCACCATTTTTGGTGAAAACTTGAATTTTCCCCTTTCTACCTTGGTTGTCTATGGAAAATTGGTCAGTTTTGGCTGACATGCAAACTTTATGACGTACGGTCATTGTGACTTCATGCTAGGCATGTTGGTACTCCATTTGGTATCAATGGAAATAGAGGGACCACAGCTATCTATGGTATCAAAATCAAGTGTCTGTGATACGTCCTTTTGTGCTAGGCAGGTTGGTACTGCTGTTCTCTTCCGAAGGAGGGGGGTGATTGCCACCCCCGCCCACCCCCCATCCATCACTTGGGATCACCCTGTAATCTTACCTATACCACCCCGGTGGATGTTTGTTTTTTTGGATGAAAAGGAGCGGAAACATGGGTCAATTGACAATAACACTCAACAATTTGGCACCAAAAAAGGGGGTTTTACGCAAGCCACCCCCCCCCATCCTTTCGGTAGACGTAGGGTTAAAATGACGCCATTTTATGCCAGTCAATGCCCCCAGTAACCTTTTAGAGTAGGATCATGAGAATCCTTTTTGAAAGGTTCCCAATGTAGACAATTAATATAGAATGACAAACGGACAAGATAGCTCAATCAGGTAAGCGCTCCACTCCAGTGTATGCTCTCCATGCGTATAGTCGGTGGCTTTTTCGAGCCCTGCGAGATTCAGCTGTCTTGTAATTTCCCTGGACAAGAATACCCGCTTGGTTGTCTCGATTTAACCCATGCGATATTTGGGGAGCTGGTCCCGGGTGCGATGGTTATTCTCGATGTATGTTTTCTGATAAGGGAAAGCGCTGATCATGATCTGCTGCATCCCTTGAATTAATGCTAAAATGGTTTATGGTATTGGTTTGGGCCCAGTGATCAGCGGCCATTTGGTAGAAGGCGCTTAGAGGCCACTAGCAAAGGCGCTATATAAATCTCTTCGATTAGTAACTTATTATTAGGTCTAATCCATACCCAGACTTGTGAAGATCATTTGAGCACGTTAAAAGAAATCCTCAGTATAGACTTAGAAAAGCAATCTCACAGCTAGACCCACAAAATGTTTCAGTGGATATGAGGAATTGAATTGTCCGGGTCAGTAGTAGGTCCTGATGTGTAAAGCCAGCAAGAGATAGAGTAGCCAGCGATCCAATGCAGAAAGACAAGTACTAAAAAGAGCTAGCTTAGGATAAATTCTTAGGATTAATTGGAGTTTGGACCGTAGGATTACCTAAAACTTGCTGCTATAGATTCCCCTCTGACAGATCAAACTAGGAAGAATTTGCACAAAACAAAATTCTGGGGAAGAAAGCCAAGAATGGCATTACGACACTAAAAAAGGCAAACTAAGCAATTCGCCTATTTTGCACTGCCTGATCTCAACCAGCAATTTAGTTTGGTACGAGCATTCACACTGGTTGGTGGTGCAGTTTTGTTGCAGGAATTTGATGTAGCATTTGCAAGCAAGAAATTTCACAAAGTTGTCAAGAGCATATCCGTGATGAATGGTGTGAATGTTTGGCGTTGATAGGGCAGTTTAAAAATATTTGAACCATATCTTTAGATCAGAATTCATGCTAGACAACTACCATCAGCCGATGAGGTATATCCCAAAGGTCAAAAGTGGCAACTGACGCATCATGAGATGGGCCTTGGCCTTACAGCCCATTAAAGGTTCCGAATAATGTCTATCAAAGGCAAAGAAAATGTAGGAGCTGACTAAATGATAAGTCCGAACAGAGTTGTAACTAAGGATTATTGTCTTTTGAATACAAGGCCTATGAACAGACCATTTTTAGTGATGCAGAGGCATAGTTGACCAGTTGGAGAATATGTGTATATAACCACACCTGAATGAAAGTAATAGTGTTAAAACACATTTTCTTTTTAGGGGGAGTAAACGTCAGATAGGATTGCGAGTTATATTTAAAGGTTGTATAGATACATGTGTCCTTTATTCTTTTTGCAAGGAGTGTGGCTGTGTGTCATAACACCCATTAGTTGTTTGTCCTGTTGTCTTTTGTGCTTGTTTTATTGAGAAGGGGGCCCTATGGTTGTCAGTACGCCATGGAGCTACAAAATAAACGTAACTAAAGTGATTTCATTAAGGGTGTATCCTTGGGGAATTAACAAACTTTTCCAAAAGAATGCTTATTGCAATAATACCAGGATTAACAAAAAAAAAAAAAAAAAAACAACGTTATCCAGGGTTTCCTCTTTTGAAATGTGAGTTTATACAGCATTTGATATCGTAATTAACCTAGTAACTCAAAAGTGACACATGCATAATTGTGGGGGACTGATGATCACTGCCTAGCTAGATCTGGAAGTGGAGACATGAGTAATATGACTCGACTCATCATAATTGGGTCGGATCGGAATCTGTTAGTTGATATTTGTGGATATATTGTGGGCAAAATGTGCATGGTGATGTTCTCCAAAAAATATTATTTGTCAAA
>JAMKCH010000140.1:0-41187 GCA_023653785.1 Ophioderma brevispina
TGCGATGATGTAGCATTTTTCAATTCCCTCTCTGCAGCATGTCATAACTACTTGTCCTGTCTTGATAAGATGCTCTACTTCATTTGCTTTGGAGGAGGAAGAAACAAAGTACTGTAACCCCACCCAATTTTTGAATCAAAACTGCAACAAACGAAAAAGCTCATCCATGAGATTAAATTAGTAAGATGTACTTTACTTTCGGAGTTCACCCCACACGCGCACGGACTAGTGACTGGCACATCCATTTCCTCAATACAAGTATGCCGGTGGCTAGTGCCTGAGGACGGTCAGAAATTCCTATTTTATTATCCTTCACGATTTGGGGCATGCGTTTTCAGTTACCTATGTTGCAGAGTTGTTTTCGTCCATATTTTGGGGCGAGGTTTTTTTGCCTGTCTTGGCTGGCTTGGCTGGTGACATGGCTTCAGGGCCCGAAAAACAAATGCAAACCATGTCTTGGTGTTCAGGTGTGGATGCACATACTGTCATTGTGTGACATTTTCATGGATGGATGTGATGCGAGAGGGATCTTTTTTAAACCTTCAGACACTGGCATTTTATGCTCAGCTTTTTTAAAATTTGCTTGTGACTTTCTTAAGAATTCTGTTAAGTAGAAACGATTCACCAACAAGCTTTCCGTGGATTAATTATGGGCCATATGTTAGAGTGGTGCCAAGAAACTTTCGAAATCTGGTAAGTTAAGGACCAATCATTATTCAATCACCTTTAATAACCACCGACCATCTACATATGTTTTATTTTTTGGGAGGATTAAAAGTTTGTTTCTTTCTCAGATTGATTGTCGTTGGTTTCCTATGTGTTTCATTTATGTTTATCTTAGTGGCTGGTGCATAATAGCATTTAAGTGCAAAAAGGTCCCCTCTGCAATAGCTTCGCTTGAGGTATTAGAGTTGGTAGGTATAAAACACTTAATAAGACGCAACTAACAAATGGCATCTATTGCAGATGGGACCTTCTGCAGCAAAACCCTCTAATATAGGAAAAATGCATCTGGTCACATGTGAGGCAGAGACCTCCTGATTTCCTTTCGGTGTTGGCTCGACAACGTTGACAATTGTTTAGGTGAAAGTTTTATTTCTTGAAATAAAAAAAGGAAAACCTATCGTAATCCACACCCATCTCACCTCTGTTGGAATGTTAAACCCCATTCCATAACAAAAAATATTTATTTAGAATGGAATCCAGAGTTATTGTAGCCATCATGTATAAAACACATTGTAGTCGCGGCATATTAATAGTGTCCCACTAGGTCCCTGTAATGACTTGACACTGTAACTTACTGACCTTTCCAGGATTTGAAACGCTTGGTGGCCGCCACCATACCCGCAAAAAGAACCAACTTGTGGCAAAAAGCACGCTCTGCGTTAAGTGATATCGTGCTCGGTACTTGACCATATCTACCCGTAACTACTACACCGGGGGTCCAATTTCAAATAATGGCTACGATTACAAATTCATGTTCTCCCTCCAGCGTACAAGCTGGTCAATATTCCAATATTAGAAGAATAGGAGATGGAAAATTGGTGAGACCGTCGTTCACAACATCAAGTGGTTCGTTGATGCCGATTTTGTTCTCTGCATGTTTGTTCATTTAGAACTAGTGCTTGCTGTGTGATTGACAGTGATTCAATTGGATATGTGATGTGGATTCGCACTGCATGAACTCATCTGAATATGATATGAGAAGATTTTTACCTTTCAGAAGAAAAAGGTTTATTAATGAATGAGTAGCAGTGTTTGGTGTGTGTTTATGGAATTGGACCGTAGGGCAGGGGGGTGCAGGGCGGGGTGGTCGCACCCCCCCCCAAATTCCAAAAAGGGAAAACGGCACTTTTTGCTCAATTTTTGATTAAAAAGGTCAAAAGTTAAGAGAAATTTTGACAAGAAAAGTCCACTTGTTCAGTGATAGATAACATTTTAAAAAGTTCATAAAAGGACCATTTCACGGGGGTTAAGTCCATTTCCCAAAAAAAGTCCATTTTTCAAAACAAAAAGTCCCACTCTTCGAAAGTACTCGACCCCACAAATAATTTCTGCGTATGGCTGCTTAAAGGGGCATTTTGTGATCCTTTGTCTCATATCCCCCGGGTTACCTAGTTAAGTATGTATTATTAAAGATCTTTGGTGCTATGGATAAAACCACAAGTTTGTTAAGGTAGGCCTACATCTTTTGGAAATAGCTAAACAGGATATTTTTGCTACGTACATGTATCTGCTATGACCTCATTTTTTAACCCATGCTTCGAAACACGGTAGCTGTACGAGTGACTATCCTGAAAATGAGGTGGTTATACCACCCACGTCTAAACAAACAGGGGTTTGTGCTACAGCCACAAACAACAAATAGTGGTGAACAATTATGAAATATTTTGATGGAGGGAAGTGATAAGGTCCTTGAAAAAAAAGGCAGACCTTAATTGTTGGCTTGTTGAACGTGAATAATGTAAGGAAAACACTAATATAGCTTTTATAGGTATTTTGTACAGATAGGTAAGGATCATGCCTAATCACAATGATGTGGTTTACTCACTGAAAAACAATTTATTTTGTGAACAACTTTTTTTAATGATTTTTTCGTGAGTTAAATTTGCACAAAGCAGATGCGAGAGAAATAATCTGTGAAAATTACTGCCCACCACAAAGGTGGGTTCCTGCTAAATCAGGAAAATGGTCCTGCTGTGAAAAATTTTTTATTCATATTTGATGCGTTACTAATGCTGAAAAATAGCAAGATGCTTGGAGACATTTTTCTCAGCCATTCAGTTAAGTTACGCTGATCATGTTTATGGTGGACTTGACCCCCGTGTAGGATCCTATTGCAAAATACACTGTATGAGATAATAATGAGAAGATAAAGGGTATTATAGGATAGACTGTCAATACTGTATGACTTCATTCATTTGGTCCTGTGCAACCGCAGCACGGTTGAGGTTTTGCGGTGGATCATCAGACTGCAGTAGAGAAACTTGCAGAGCTGAATAAAGGAATATGAGATGAAAGCATCAAAGGTATAAAGCTTTATTTGGGTGTGAGGCATATGTGTAATAGAAGGTGTAATTACTAACTAGCAAGCGGATAGTTGAGTGCATTGAGAGATATGATCATCAGTCAGGCTTATTGTGTAATTTTTGCTTTGTAAACCTTTTAAGATTGGTGTGAAAAATGAAGACTTTTTATTTAGCAATCATATGCACTAGTTGTGTTTCCAAATCCTGTAGGAGTCTTGGTACATAAAAGAGGATGCAACCTTTTGTTTCAACTAATGGTATGCTCATATTATGAAAGAATCTCCTTCAGTTGCCAGGATGTTGATAGAAATTGATCATAAAAATGAGTAGAAATTCTGGGGATTGTATTAAGAATATCATATTCCCGAACAAGATTGACAAATTTACACAATGAGTGAAGTCTATACTGCCAGAAAAATCAAGTCAATCAAAAGGGTAGAAATTTGTGTGTTGTGTGGTGTGTGGCCTAATTAACAAACCTTTAAATTTCTTCCTGATGTGACTTCTTTACAGGATGTCAACTTACCAACGGACAGAAGGAGTCGCTTTGCGATACCACTCCACCTCCTTCACCTACAGCTGGCTTACTAACAACCAGTGTAGATATAGGTAAGAATACATTGGATTGATTGAGAGCACTGGGAGAATTTGTTTAGGTCTCTGGTCTCATCTTGAAGTTTAAGGTGAAACAAGAGATTCCACATATCAAGGTACTTAATTAAAAAAATCTAAAGTACTAGTCTTGTGACACTGATTGTAACAGATCCCCACCTGGAAGGATGAAGCTGAGAAATGGTCTTGGTACAAACTCGTGAAAATTTTTTTAATTTCGTATAGGAGCAAATACGAAATTAGCCTGTGTTTACATTGAAATATAAAGCAAATCAAAACCACCTGTTTTCTCTCTTTTAAGACCTTTATGTAGCCAAACCCTAAGGTAAGAATCTATTGAGTGCCTATTATATATGAAATTACTATTAGAGGCATATTTGGGTGCATCAAAATCTTGTTGCACTTAAAGTAACACTGGCTCTTTTTCAATGAAATATTAAATACCTTCAATTTGCCACATCAAAAGATAGTATAGGCCCTGGGAGAGGTTCTTCATAAAAACATTTTTATAAAAAAAAATAAATACAGGAAATACCATATTAATTACAGAGCTCGATTAAAGCAAAGCAAAGGAATAAAGCAATATGATTGTATATTTTATGAGTCGGCTATGAAAGTCGAATGTAGGTTGACGGTAACCCGCCCGCTCGTAATGAATTTCTGCCTGCGTTTGAGATTGCTGAAATCCCAAAAAGTTCATATTTGTATTTTAAGTAACATTATCAGAATTCTTTTTGTGATCACATTCTTGTGATGTGATTTTAGGGAGATTTTAAACCTAAGAAACAGTTGGCAAAAATCATTATAAACGGTGAGGGTGGTTGTTTTTTGACACAATATTTTCATAGTATTATGATTGCAGACAAAAAGTTACGAGGAAACACATAAAATTGAATTTATTGGCCTTAAACAAGTCTAAAGGTGTCTAAAATAAACGGACTTAGAGTCAGTGTAATACAAATCATTTGTTGACGTATACGGTCATTTTTTTTTGGAATATTCTTGAGTGAGAGTCAACAAAAGCTTTTTAAGGCCTATGGTTAAATCCATGCAAAAAATATCCATTTTGAAACTCTATGAGGTTCAGGGGTTGGTACATTTTGTGGGACCCCCACTTTGTCTGTCCCAGTAATTCGCAGCCCTGATGAGAAATAAGTACAGTATAACATGCACTTTATTCCATTAAGGCTGCGAATTCAACTGGGCGCAGGCAAAGTGGGTGCGTAAATGTACCAAAACCCAGGTTCATTGGTGTTTATTTAACCGATATAGTACTATTAGTAGCTAACCACTAACAATAAAACGTAAGGCAGTTTTTGGGTATGGATTTGTGAAGATCATGCTGTAGATAGAGAATAGAAATGTTGCTATTGTCATGAAATAACAGTATTGAAAAGTTATTGGGATATTTCAGTCAAATTGTGCTCCAGCATAGACATTGTGGTTGTTTTGTTACTTTCGAGTACATTGATTTCCAGAAATTTCTTTGAAACTAAGGGAGATTAGGGGTGAATTTCAATTTGTTTTGCATTGCTGTATGAGGGCATAAACTTTTTGTTGGCATTGACTCAATCAAATTTAAAGCTATTACCCAAATTCCCTTGTAAGCTTTGTAAAGTTGTTGTCATGTGTTTTTGTTGCAAAGATAAATGGGGCGGCCCGACTTGTGGAATATGATCAGGAACCAAGTATGTATTATCAACAAACATGCAACAGAATATATGCCAAAAGGAACAAAAAATTTGACTGTGAACTGAATAGTCTGTCCTTTGAATACTATGGTGGTCTCTCATTGCCAAGGTCAGAGTGAGGTGAAAATAGCCTAGAAAATGTTGTTTTGAAAACAGGTAAGTAAAGTGTTACAATAAACCAAAGGCTCTTTTCAAGTGTCACAGTTGTTGCAAAAGGGTCATGATGATTGTAATTTTGCTAAGATTATGCCAAAGTACACAAATAATTGTTACAAAAGTTGAGTTGGCATATCCATGGCAACTACAATCAGGAAATTTTACTCCTCAGTTTTCACCTTGTGGGTTGTACTATTACTGCATTGCATGTGACTCACAATTTAAGGGATTAGCAGCGATTTTGCTAATCCGAACATAGAAAAAAAATCATCAAAATTAATATTTTTGTATTTTGTTACTGGCAGGGATATATGCAAACATAACCTGCAAGTGTTGGCTGAAATCTGTGTATTAAAAACAAGGCAGTACTTTTATTGATTTTGTAATTTCTATACGTGCGTATCAAAATACGACTTGAGATCAAACAAACCTTTTGGTGAATATCCCAGATTTTAAGCGTGGATTATTTGAACCATGATCAATACAGTTTTGAACTCAAACAACAAACATTATTGATCTTTGTTGATTCTTTGTGATCGTTGTAAACCACATCAGCTGTTTATTGTAGATTTTGAGATGTCATCGCGTGTATGTTTATTGTTTGATGGGAGAAGGGAATGACAAATTTCCTCCTCAAATATTCTTTTTTTGCACTATGTGGTGTTTTGTTTCCACATTAAAAGCAGTTATAAGGAATTGTACACACTTATCCATGATTTTATAAGTTAAAACAAATGCAATTTTCCACATTTTGCGATTCTCTCGCAATATCGATGTAATCCCTTTAAGCTTTAGAAGCTTGACTTTCCAAATGGTGGTGGTTTTGCTCCAGGCAGGGCTGGGCACCAATGCACAGTGCATGCCAGGTTTATATTGATAGGGATGATATTGTGTTATGGTCTGTGTACGTGTGGGACTAGAGTATTTAGCAGAAATAAATCGTGGATATGGTGTGGAGGAGAGAATGTTTCATGAAACAGGGTTGATAGGGAATCAGATGAAATCATGGAAGGAGACTATTCAGTGGGGACAACCTTGTATCTGCACCGTACATGTTATGTGTTTTGTTGTGGGTTTGTGATTGCACAATGATTTTTGTCGTTTAAAAATATACCTGAAAAACAAAATTCACCTGCTGCTGTTTTTTATGTAACTTGAATATTATTAATCCCAATTTAAAACAAATAGTAAAATTTGTTAAATAACTAAAAAAAAAGGTAAGCAAGAGACACAAGGTGGGAATGGTACTGGATACTACACCAATGTCTGATTGTATTTTATGGAATTGGAAGTACTATAAACTGCTAACTTCAAATTTAATCACAGCCATGTTTTGATGAGATGTATGTTGGTTTCTTTAGTTAAAACAATGCAAACAACAAACAGTGCCATTATTTTCTGGAATCAGAAGTAGTAATAGTGATCAATTTCTAATTGTAACCAAAGCCATGTTTTGTCTATGAAAATAGTGGTTAACCTTTGTGCGTACAAAAAGATCAGTGAGGACCCCAAAATAACTAAAGGATAAAGAATATGTTGTGTGCAGTTTAGTGACGTTTTGATTCAGTTTGTTTGTTTTGTTTGTTTGTATTTTTCTGCCACCAAAATCATTGCTTTATAGTTTCAGGTATTGTTTCCGGTTTTATTAAATAATATCTGAAGTGGCCTCCCACCACAAAAACCAATAATACATAAGGAAGAATGTGGCTTAACACTCTTAAAAGTGCCTAAGGTGTTTTCACTCACGTTGGTGCTAAGGGGGGGGGGGGTTCATGGGAACCCCCCCAAGGAAACCACTTCTCCCGATGGAATTTTCAAATGAAACTCATACCACCTTTGAGGGGGCATAAACCAAGGCCAAAGGTGCAATATAAAGAGTTCCGGATTTATAGTCTGGAAATTAGAAGGGCAAATTCATTGTTTTCGAAATGCGTCAAAATCGCTCAAAAAAGTAACATGTTTCCACGGCTGCTTCACAGCATACACATTGAAATCATTTTGATGTTTAATATACTCTAGAAGGACCAATTTACATATAGACACAAACATTACCATTTTGTACATTCTTGTATTTTTTGGGGGGGCAGTCGTATTGGCCATAGGTTTGATAGCCATGGCGCGCAGTCGCTCGATGATGGAATCGCCTTCTTTTCAGCACATAAAGGGTTCATATTTTTTCTGATTAGGTAATTAATTTTGTTTCATGCATATGAACTACATAAGCAGAAAAAATATTTCTGGCAACGGGTTTGGCTAATTTTTATTTTTAAAAATCCACCCTCCCCCTTTGGTGACTAAGGGCGGGTGCCTAGGGACCCAAGCTAATGATCTCATTAACGGGGAGAATTTAGTAAATTTTTTCATGGAAAGAAGCGCATCGTGAAGTTGGCACAATTACAAAAAATTAGAGTTCGAAAATATTTTTCGAGAGTGATAAATCGCGAAAAACAAAATTCTTGGGTTACTATGGAAAACCCCCATTCAGGCACTTAAGGTTAAGATGGAATTCAAAGAAACAAATGTAATTTTGCAGAAACTTCAATTTAAAAAAAGCACTTGTTAGGGTTTCCATTTTTTTTGAGACAAAATTTCTTTTTAAAGGGAATAAAATCTTGATTAGAGATTGGACTTTTCATCTGAATAATGGCCTTCACCCAAAAACCCATATGTAATGTTTCACGCCGCTATTCAAATCCATTTGATGTGAAGCTCGAAAATGATTTGTATGCCCCATAGAGTAATGTGTAAAAACTAATATTGGTCCGACCAAAATGGAGTCAACTTTCGCTCATAACTCCCAAACCAAACATCATTTAGCCCAAAGATTTCACAGGGTAATGAGAAAATAGTAGATTTCTTGCGATACCAAAAATTTCGACCACTTCCAGAAAAGCGGGGTTTGGGAAGAGGCTATTAGCGATCGTGCCATAGACCTTAAGTAAATACCTACCATTACCTTTAAAGATAGTAACCGATAGAGTAAAGATAGCAATTGAAGTACCAATAAAGGAAGTTAAGGAGTGAACAAACAAAAGTAAACAGACGTGACTTGTAACCACCACTTCTTCCCATAATTGACATTGGTAGGAGGTGATTCCAATTTCGGCGGTTCCCACCAAACACCAGAAGTGTTGTAGTAACCACACTACATACAGACAAACCAAAGTACATAAGAGGTGGTGTTAAGAGGAAGGCAATCAATTTATTGCTAATCATGACTGGCGGTTGACTCGTTAGGATACCTGCACTTTTGATTGCCGTTCCAAAGTGGGACCTGGGATTAATTTGTGTTGTATTGATCTTCACTAAATTAGCTGTGACATTGCTGATTAGCTGACATATGAAAAGTTGAATTGTGTGGAAATAAAACGAATTGTTGCTGCGTGGATGGACAGTGACCATAAACAGGAATTGGCTATACTCCAGTTACTGTACTGTAGGTTATTGCCCTTGAAAAAAACGAGCGAACCACAGTCGTGACGCATACGGGACCCACGCACAGTGACAAATTTCAAAGAACATGGTAGAATGTCAGTAACTATGGTGATGACGTGGGGGGGGGGATGATGATGGATTATGATGATTAGCGGACTACTATGCTGATTACAGGTATTGGATACTCTTAGTGCTAGTATCTAATGCAGATGGAAGGAAACCTAATTAAGCACAAATTGGTTATGTGAAAATGGCAAGTGGTTTTTCTTTTAATTAATGCATGGTTTCTTTCGTGTTATTTCAGTACAATGCCAGAAGGGAGGCACCAAAAGAGGTAAGGATTGGTAAGAGTGTGATTCGTGTTAATTAAAGTATATTAATTGTTGCTTAGAATACCAAAAGCTTTGAATGCTCAAAGATCAATATCATATCATGACAAATAAATCCTTTAATAAGGATTAAAAAAGATCAAGAGCATGATAACTATTCAACTAGCCAATATTTATCTATTGAAATATGGTAATTTTGATTAAAATGTCTTTTTATGGTGAAGGCACTATCCAATTATATACAAAATCATCTTAATTCAATGACCTTTCTCCAGTGATCATCTGTAAAGTTTTACTGAATATCTCAATATCAATACTTAAAAATGTGATCTTGTTAATTCCCAGGAATACTTTGTAAGTTATATTGGTCTTCAAAAGCGGACATGGTTTTTGCTCATAGCATCCACACCAAACATCTTTTAGCCCCTAAGATTCACAGAGTAATGAGAAAAAATTAGTGTTTCTCAGATCCCATAATGGAACCACTCTGGTAAAATCGGGGGTGCCTGGGGATGAGCTCAGTAAATTGTGCTTATGTGCCTGGACCTTTTATTCCGTATCATTACTTTCTGCGATGTCCATACTACAGAAAAGAATTTTAAAAAGTAGGATTAAAGGTAAGTAATTAGGAACTTATTTACACTTTGCAGGCATTTTCCTGTACCTAATATATATGCAATGTTATTCTCTCTGCTGAAGGTTCCTCCATCACTCTCAGGAAGAGATGGAATTAAAAGACAGCTCCCAGAAGAGCTCCACCGGAAACTGGAAGGAGGAACTCAAGTTGCCAAATGATGATATCCGCGACCACGCTTGGTTTCATTGTGAATCAGTAGGGAAAAGGCCGATAAACAAATTCGTGAAAGGGTCGATTTCTTGGTGCGCGACTCCATTTCCAGACCGGGGAGCTTTGTGTTGACTGTACGCTGGAAGACCCCCTATGCACTTGTCATCAACGGAAGTGGTGGCAGGCGATACCCATATGCAGTGACAGTCTCAGTTTGAGAAGGAATGCTTTCATTGTATCCTTCACTGAAATCGTTTACATTGGTAATTGTAAGCCGGTGTCTCAGGCATCGGTGCTGTTATCCAGCGACCTGTTAACAGGACAGTGCCACTGAGTTACATTGAGGCAAGTATGCCGAATCAACGGGTGCAAGGCAGTTCACATCACATTTACAGTGCTGTGCCAAGAAGGTGGTAACACCCAAATCATTACATGGTAGTCCACTGAGACAACGGTGTGACAGTCAGCCGTCGATTACGTTTACTAGACCACTTGTAATTGAACGTTCAGGCAGCCAGCCTCTGCTGGACATTAAGCCCAATGGTGTACAACAACTCCAGTGTAATAAAGACAATGATTGCAGACCTTTGGAACGCACTGGCAGTGAACCCATACTGAGTCCGACAACAGACAGTAGGCATTCACTTGATAGTGAACAGGACTATGTGGAAACCAAACCCAACTTTGGTTCTGATAGTAAAATATCTCTAAAACAAAGTCCACCAAATAAGCCAATAAGGACGCTTGATATCAAAGAACACACCTACACTGAGATACCATCTCCCAATGGTTCAGTGCGGATTCCAACACTTCACACAACGAAACAACTCCAAAATCCATCCCTAAATTTATCTATCCAGAAAAGAACCATGTGAAAGGTAATGACATTGAACAAAATACAAAAAGGAGGATTTTCTCAGAAACTTCAGATTCCACCTTGGATGGCAGCTACTCAATGGTTGGTAAACAACATCCAGAGAAGTCGCTCAAGGAGGTCTTGCCACTGAATGAGACTTCATCTGTATTCCATCCTTTAGAGTTAAAGACGTCTTTCTTCGGTAGTGACAACAAGCCTCTTGAGGCATCTGCTATGATAGAGTTAAAGAGGATACTGTTGGAGGAGGAGCCATTGCTGTTGGCAAAACACATGACCAGTGTGGATCTTGAGGTGAGCATTTAGCTTTGGCCAACTGTACTTAGATATAGTGATAGGATATACCATCTATAGTTTACATGATTATCATCAAGTGATAAAAATGTTCATCTATACACCTGGGTATGCTTTTATTTCTCCTTCAATAAAATTGGCATGTTATTTAAAAGCATTGTATTCTTTAACTAGCATTTTGGGATGTTGAAGTTAAATAATTCTTCAGATTCTGTTTATTATTCTGTGAAGTAGACGGTGGCAGTGCCAGGGGGTGGCATGGGGGCCATGCTTCCTCCTCCCCCCCCAGTTTCCCGTCAATAAAAATGACAGATTTGTTGGCAAAAATCAGTGAGTGATTTGGGCAAAAATCAGCTAATTTGGGCACAACATTTTTGAAAATCTTCCCCCCCCCCAGAATTTCACTTTTTTCCCCCTCAAAATTTAACTTTTCCTTCCCCCGTTTCCCCCCTAGTAAATGAAGTCTGGTGTCGCCACTGGAAGTGAGAAGTCATCTAAATACTCTTAACTCTATGTTTCTATTAAAATTGGGTACCAGTATGAGTTATAAGCATTGAGAGTGGATATTGGAGAATCTTTCATCCTTTAGTTGCTCATTTTATATTGCTTTCACATACATGCAAACACAATTTTGTTGCAATAGAAAATCGAAATATGTATCTCCTATTGTAAGGCAGTAAAAGTTGCACAATTTAGAGACAGGCTATGATATTTCATTTTCTCTGATGTTTCATCTTAAAGTTTCAAAATTCTCAAAGCTGACAGCTGTATTGCATGTGTTTTGATTGGTGTTTAGGTGTGTCGGATCATCGACCCAGGTTGCAACACACTACCAGGTCTGGAACTCATCACCCTGCCCCCAGGTAGGCAGCTGAGGCAGGACCTTCTTGAAAGGTAAGCAGACAAAGGCATGAAATTAAATGCCAAATACTGGATTTACATTACTCAAATTCGATTGGGTTGTCATTTATTTCGCTTTTTCCCTATGTGTAAACTTGTAGTTGTAATCGATGCAACTTCAAAAAGTCAAATTTGTGAGTTGTTTTTAAGCAATTTCATTTAGAGTGAATTTGAATAAGTCGTCATTCAAATTTTTTTGTAGTATAAATGAATGATGTAATCAATTTCATGTTTACGAAATTTCTGCAACACCAATCAATTCTCGGAATGTTAATTCAGAAATCCCTTTCAGTGTATAAACACCTAATATTACACAATTTATACTAATCCTCAATCGTAATTAAGAAAAAAAAAACATTCAATTTGACTTTTCTCAAGTGTAAATGTGCTAAAAGTGATATAGTTTAAAAGGTATGTTTAAAAGAGCATTTCATTTCAATTTATTTTAACTTTTACAGTAATCAAACAAAATTATTTACATCCATTACTTTCTTCAAGATGAGTAGTGTCAGACTACAAATATGTCGTCCGATAGGAAAGACCTTATGGCAGCATGATTTGTGTGTGTCAGTCTGTCTGTCAGGACTCTGTGTCAAACTATTGATATACACTTTTGGTTAAAATGTTGCTGAGCTTTTTAGTGCAGTGATGGATCAAATTCATACTTGGTATTCTTATATATTGAGACAAGGGGTCTTAGGTGGGGTAACAGATGAGAAGGTCAAAGGTCATTCAGGGGTCACCTAGGGTCACATCTTGTGCATGTGGTATACACTTTTGGTTAAAATGTCTAGCATTTTAGTGCAGTGATGGATGAAGTTCATATTTGGTATGCTTATATACATTGAGAGAAGGGGGTCTTATGTGGGGTCATAGATAAGGAGGTCAAAGGTCATTCAGGATCTTTGACCACATAATCCGAAGACCTATTTGGGACCACCGTCCCTATTTTGATCTTCAAAGAAATTATCCATGACTAACACTAATTGCAGTGCTATGGTAATTGACTCTACAGGTATAACTGCATCAAGACATGGCTTTCCATCACACTGTTAACAACAGTAGAAAAAGACACCAGAGTGAAGCTACTGTGCCAATGGATCCAGATAGCAGAATGCCTGAGAAGTAACATGGGCAACATGTTTGGTTTTGCTGCTGTGATGGATGGACTGGGATCAAAACAGGTAAGCTTGGTTAGGAAAAAAAAAAAAAAAAAAAATCTAATGCAATCTTATGCTCATGTATCAAACATCTACTTTAATTCAGTTATGAGATTTCTTTTTATACATGTTTCTGTAATAAAAGTGCAACTTAAAACTAGAAAACCATCTACTCCTTTAAATGCTTTTTAATGTTGTTCTTATTTCTTGTAAAATTATGCCTGGCGACCCGACACAGTTTTTTTTAAATACTTGTTTTTTTACATGTTGGGTGCAGCACTTACCCATATTTCAGATGTTTCCGATGTTTATTTGAAAAGGTCTATTACTTTCTTCAAGATGAGTAGTGTCAGACTACAAATCAAGTGCTGTTTTATCTTCAAAAAAATATTGATGACTAAAACTAATTGCAGTGCTATGGTAATTGACTCTACAGGTATAACTGCATCAAGACATGGCTTTCCATCACACTGTTAACAACAGTAGAAAAAGAGACCAGAGTGAAGCTACTGTGCCAATGGATCCAGATAGCAGAATGCCTGAGAAGTAACATGGGCAACATGTTTGGTTTTGCTGCTGTGATGGATGGACTGGGATCAAAACAGGTAAGCTTGGTTAGGCAATTGTCAGGATTTTAGCAAGGTTTCACAAGTTATCCCTGTTATAATTGCTCAGGAAAAGTGGCGTAATTACATTATACCCGTCACACCTATTCTGTATGATGTGTTTACAGAATAAAACATGTATAGAATAGGTGTGAAGTGTATAATGTAATTATACCAGCCAAGTATTCTTCACTGGCTTCTGTTTGACTTGGATTCAATTAGAAAGAGTTTGAATTATATTTTTGAATATCCCATTCCATTTCTGTAATATGCAAATTGTATGTTTAAAGAGTATGGCATAAACAAATATTCAGGCTATATTAAATACTTAATGAATCTCATCATTTATCCACAAACTTAAAATTAATTAGAAATTGAGAAATTCTACAGTCTTGAGGTCAAATTTTGCAACTAAGCTTCCATCTCCAACTGCAGCTTGACCAGAATAAGGTCATTACACTGATATCTATACATTATGAATCAATAATGTACCATGAGACAGGTGCCCTGTTCAATCCTTGGATCAAAGCTGCAATGATTTCAGGATTTGTTCTCATGCATTCACACAGGGTAACCTTAAAGCTGTATTGAATGATATAGCTGTCACCGTTCTTGTGGTGATAACAGTGACAGCTACATCATTTCTTTGATAAAACACTAACAAAATTATGTGCATCCAAAATATAGAAGCTAATTCTTGATTCGGTATGAAAATTGTGGGAAGTTTTAACTTGCAGTTCATTTCTAGGTATGTGGGGTTGGATGGTTGGATGGTGCAGGAATGTTCTTGATATATAGCCTGAATGTGTGTGCTCCCTGTACTCACTTTTTAATAAGGCATTGTAATCAAGCCTTTGAAAATTAGACTACTGTAATATACACTTATCAAAAAATGCCCTGGCCCCTGGGTACCTGGGGATGGCCGGGACTTGTACTACCTGATAGTCGGGGAGTTGATCCACTTTTTTGCCCAGGTGTACCAGGCGTATGCCGGGACTTGTTCATGGAGTTCACTCATGTCAAAAAAAGCCGGGATTTGGGGTTGGGACAAACGGAAGTGCAAGTTTCTACAAAAAACGTATAAATGTAGTACGACAAAGCTACAATACACAAGATTGAAAGCAACATAATCAAAAATGAATCGGACAATCAGGTTTGATGCATTTTGACGCTTTTTGCCAGGAAAAGCGGGGTCAGGACTTGGCCGAGGTTTGACATAAAAATGTTGCCCCGCAGGGCTGGGACTTGGCCGGGGAGTTTAACATTTCAAAAACACACCTTGTGTGCAAGTCCCGGCCATCCCGGGTACCCAGGGGCTGGGACATTTTTTGATAGGTGCATAAGCAATGAAATGGTTTTATGTAGTAATTCATGCTTCAACCCTTTTCCTTTCCTTTGCTATCTCCATTCAGGTACTCAATTTGAAGCAAACATGGGAATCACTACGCATGAAATTCACCACTACAGCAGTGACGTACGAGACCAAACTACGCTCCCTGCTGAAATCTTTGAACTCTGGGGAAAATGTCATCCCACTGACCAAAACGTGCATTCCGCACATCATGCCCCTTATCCATTTGATGGAACGGGACTGGTCTGCACTAGAGTCACATGACTGGAGCCAACCAGTTAGCCAGGAGGTTCTCGATAGTCTTCCACAAGGCGAACCATGGGAAGAGACGTCCGTCAGCTTTGGATTGGACCCCATGTTGAACCACCTTCAGAACGCTCACTTGTTTGCGCAGCAAGGCAAACTATTTCGCATGAACTCTGATGCCAAACTGCAGAAGTTCCTCCCTGACGATGACATGCTGGACATGTTCAGGACTGACTTTCACCTGCGACTCCTGTGGGGAAGCAAGGGGGCGCTTGTTAACCGCGAGGAAAGATACAGGAAGTTTGATCGCGTGCTGACCGTCATGTCGGATAAACTTGAGAGCACGATTATTTCAGCATGATTTCATTCTATTGCTCATTTTTGTATGGCTTGTTGTTAATTAGTGTATTTTATTTATAAAGAGCTGAAGCATTTCCTTGGCTGATATACTGTGAAACCTTCAAAATGTGGCTTGCATACTTCGGCCAGCTTGAACCAAGGAGTGACGTCATAGCTTTCACCCAGTCTTAAACGTTCGAATCACAGTAAGCCGCAGCTGTAATCACAAGTGTACAAAGTCGGCTTGCGCGATATGCATGCACAAGCGCTGTGCGTAAGCTATGACATCACTCCTTATTTCAGGCCGAACGAAGTATAAGCCTCTCTCAGTGCAGGGACGTCAGTGCAAAATTAGATGGTCACACCAGTAAATTGTGTGGTCTTAAAGCATTCATGGTTTACACATGCACACACAAGCGTGCCATATCTTGACCTGTTTAAAAGCCGTATCACTGTTATGACATCACTGCACAGTGGTAGAGTAATGGTCTAGCTTGGTATTTTATGGCCTCAATATTTGTGTCTAAATGTATCTGATATTTTTCCTTACCAATTTTTGACAACAGAATTTGGTAAGTTTGTGATTTTGAGTTTTGCTTTATGCATCCAAATCTCGACTTGCTTCAAACTTGAAACTCACTCTTATACGTGGAGGCAAGTTTTTTTCTTAGGAATCTATTTTCAACAGTTTTCTAAAAATTGTAACCCGTAAGAAAAAGTTTTAACAATTTGTATCTGGAATCACTGAGAGCTAAGATAAAAGGGTTGTCTTTAGGGTCCGGGAGAATCCGCGTTTAGAAAACCCGATTTCCGCGCGATTTTCGGCAAATCCGCGTTTTTTCCGCGCACCAAAAAATCAGTATTTTCCGTGCCAAATCCGCGCTGAAATGTGCCGAATCGGCGTAATAACGCACCTACAGGGTCCTGGTAGACAACCATATCCACGCTACATAAGTGTAAATAAATAAATAAATCCATCATGTTGATGAAAATATGGAAAATTGTCGCCTATAATCCGTGATCCCAGCCGATAATTCCCTACGCGACCTCTTTAAAACTATGAATATAAAAGACCCCAAATATTCCGCAAGATTGCCAATAATATCAGCAGTGACAACTCTTTCCAGGCAATTGTTTAGCGCTTATGTTCTTTACCGATACAAGCGGCTAGGAGCCGACCAGGTAACCTTGTCAATCAAGTAGTCTTCTTTTGTTGATCCAATGACATCCTTCAGTTAATCCCCGAGGGTCCCAATCGATTCATCACAATGCACAACTCAAGTCTGTTTTGGTTACACTATTTGCAGGCGCGATGAATTGAGCTATGTACAGATCAATGACATGTACGTCGATAGATTTTTGCAGCAGGGTATAAACGCTTTTGACGAACTGGAGCCAAGTTTGTAAAGCATGCAGCTACAAATTTGATAGAATACCATATACCAGATCACAGGTGGAAGAACAAATATTTGATGATTAATACTTTCATTTTGAAATTGAAAAAACAACTTTTGCCGAAAAGCATTGTTTTAGCGCTTAAAATTGTTTCTTTCCCCATTGGATTCTTTTACAATAAATGCAACTACCTTACCCCCATTAATAACTGGATCAATCCAAACATTTCCAGTAACAACAGTTCCATTCATATGTTAATCGGGGGGGGCTGACAATGCAAAGTAACAAGAAATAACAACGATAATTAGTCTGGGATATTAAAAAATCATTTATATAACAAACTAGATTTGAAGTCCAAATATCATTTTGTGTGGTTGAATTGCTATAATGTGTCATTTTATCATGAAATAATCGTCATGGCCGTCTGCTTGCAGCTGCAATTCGCATGTGGCCTGGCAGCGAAATGTATACATGAAATACTAAATAACCGTGAAGTTATTTACATCTACTATTATTGCAATTTGTCAATAACCAATTTACACGTGGGTGGATAAATTTTATGTTTAACCTATGGAATTTTCCATTCTTGGGAAGTTCCCGTTCATTCGCAGTCAGCTCAGGGGTGAACCCCGCGGTGATCGAAGTCTCAAATACATTTCAGCTCATCGCCATGCTCAAGAATCATCACCGTTTCAACCGTGACTCGATCGCTGCCTATATATTTCGTAAGGGTGCGGCATGTTTATTTATTATCGGTTTGTTTTAATTGTGTTCGTCCGACTTTTGATCATGTTGCTGCCCGCCCATGTGTTACTTGTTATTCTTAAAACTTCCTAGAGACCGCGCGCAAGTTTTGACTTTGGAACACCCGCGAAGCATGAAGACACACGAGTAGTGGAGTACCGTCAGGGATTATATGCAATCAGGTAAGTGTGCACTCAAGGATGAATAATTGACGGCCCATTATGATAACTGGTACAACTGTGTGCCTTTCATCTCTTAACGACAAATCCATAGGTGGTCTACTACAATACCCAAACAAAGAGAGCAATTAGATCGTGCTTGAATCGCGGTACTAATGCAACCCTGATCATGATTATCGGAGTTGCATTCGACCGCCTTGCCGCGATCAATAAATTATCAACTTGCCGACCAAATTGATTTTCTTGCCAATCACATTTTGATCGTAAAGAAAAACAGTCGGGCAAGAAGTTCAATGACCTTTTCTGGTAGAAAAAATACGAAATCCGCTGTTTTCCGCGCGAAAATGGAAAATCCGCGCGGAAAGGCAAAATCCGCGCATAACATGTCATTTTCCGCGATCGCGGATTCTCCCGGACCCTAGTTGTCTTCTGCCCCATTTGCTCTTTTCCCAAAGTTTCCCTATGATGTGGATGCCTGATCAAAATTGATTGCAGTGCTCAAAGTATAAGGGAAGTGATTCGACGGTTCTCTTAATTTTACACCCAAAAGCTAACTCGGTCTCACATTCTGTAAGGTATTGATAGGGTTCAGTAAGATAAGCTTTTGAAGTGATACCAACATCCACCACATGAGTTTGTTGCTAGAACAACACAAATAAGTATTTCCAATTTTTATGAAGTATTTTGTGATCGGTTCCAAACCATGTTAATAGTACTGTAGAAATTGTATACTAGTATATAGATTAACCTTTCACAGTATTTCAGCAAAGGGTTGCTGCTGTTCAAAGATTTATTTGTGAATATCAAAGTTTATATATATAGAGAGAGTAAGAAATTTATGTTACGGTCATCATTATATTTCAGTAGTTTACCTTTATACATTTTCACAGGCTTTTAGCCTTCTACTCCAGCAAGTTGAGCATGTAGAAAGCATCAAGATCAACTCATTTGTTTCTGGGTACGATTGACATCATGTATTTTATTCTGTTAACCGAATAAAGCAGATGATACAGAGTAGGCGTGAAGGGTATGGTGTAGTTATGCCGAATGATATATGATCCTAGAGCTTATGGGCAAGTTTACTCCCACATACCATACACAGCTGTTTGACAACATTTTTAGAAAATAAAGGTATGATTTTGGGAACCGGTACTCTCTTTACGACAAATTGAAACCAAGGCGATACCATTATTTTAAGTGGAAGAACGAGGCCAAAGGCTGAGTTCTTCTACGCAAAAATAATGGTGTCACCAGTTTCAATTCGTCGTAAAGAGAGAACCGGTTCCCCAAATCATACCTTTATTCTTAAAGAGCTTTATAATTTAAGGTCACCTTTAACCCAATTTTGTGATACTTTATTATAGCTTAAATACCACAAGAAAGGACTGCCACCACCCAGTGACAAAAATCAAACAACCATTAAATGCAACGGACATACGCAACGAGACACAACGTTGGCAGGCGTGCGTGAACCTAGCAAACGTGGTATGACGCGAGCGTGTCAACCTCCAAATAACGTCGATACGCAGTGCGTACTACATGGGTTCAATTGTCAAATTTAACCCGGGCATCAGCCAATGAAATTGCTTACATTTTCACAGCTGTTTAAGAATGCACAAATTGTTTCTATTTGAAAAAATTAAGCAAGGGGCAGTAGGCCTACAATTCTGACAATGGATATATGTAGGGGTGTGCAAGAACTAGATCACCCAATGCCAAAATGAGAAAATCTATTGTAAGAATCTTGGCGCAGAAAAAAAATCTGTTTTGACAGCTAGCTGTAAGAATTGTTATATTAGTGGAAAAAACAACCCAAATTGGGTGTTAAAGTTGCATTGCTCTGAAAGACTCAAACAGTTGTGAATGGCCACACTCTCTGGGTTAATGAGCATTATAATACAAGTTGAGGATGTGATAACAATAATACTGTGGGACTGTTTGAAACAGCACAAATAGACAAGTAATAACTCATAACTCATTGATACTGATGTTCATGAACCAGTTGCTAAGCATGTGGAGTGGCAGTCAGAGCATTTTGATCAAATGCACAAGGTACCAGTATCATTATAGTGTAACATAACCTTACAGAGGTATGGATGTGTGCTGAGATCTCACTGCTGCATGTGGTAATAGGGGATAAATTTCTACAGGAGTAGAATGTTTCAAGTGACAGTAGGAGATTTTTTGAGGATACAAATTTCTCTCAAATTGCACTTGATCGGATGTGGACCACCTACCGAGAACGTTTCGAAGGTTTATTGGACAAACAAGCACGAAAGAAAACCGCAAACCTTGTTTTGAACTTGCCTGACTATCGTAATTGTCCCCATAGAACACCGTGCTTTGAGTTTGTGTCGTGCACGACAGAAAGTACTAAATCATCATCTTATTACATAAAGACGGCGTATTCGGCTTATTCACTTCAGGTGTGGTCTAATACATTGGAAAGCATTCCAAATATGCAAAAAACCCGGGTTCGAAAAAAATTGGGGGCGCTTCTTTCTGGAAATCTCCTCATGTCTCTTTAAACTACTCTAATTATGTAATACAGCTCAACTTGTTATTTTATGTTGTCATATCCATTCACTGCAATGCTTGGTTTCTGAAATATACTTGAAAAATATACTAAAGGTCATTTGCTTTTCACAAAGGTTGCAAACATTTAAAATTGTCTGAATTGAGTTTAGAAAGATCATAAATATGTCTGCTTGTGTTTATATGGGAGTAGGACAAAATTCTCCATAGGCATCTATGGGGATGGGGACATTATACCCCTCCATATAAATAATTTTTTAATGAAATCTGGGTACTTCAAACATTTGGCATTTGTGAATAAATAAATGACATTTAGCATATTTTTGTGTGGTCTGTTGAGAAGCCATCTCAAAACCACTAACTCCATGTTATACTCTACACAAAATCTATCAGAGCTGAAATAGATCTTTAAAAAAAATGACAATTATTTCCTGAAACAAGTTTCCAACAAGGCCTATATACCATTCCAACAAGTTCAATGAAAAAGCTAGATGTGCATGTTTGCCTATTAATACTTAGAAGTGTTTTCAGATAATTTGTGGTAAAGTTCAAAAGTTTATAGTTTAAGCATTATTTGAACTTATCTGGCTGCATTTCCAAAAATGCTGTTGCTCTGGAGAAGTTAGCCAAAATGTTCAGGGAAATGGATTTCGCATGGGTCGTCATCTTGTACACATGTACAGGAGTGGAGAGTTAATAAAGTGTATACAAGATACACAAGGCAAGTCATCATATTTAACAAACCGAAGTATTTCAATTTTTACTCTTTCCAATTTTGTATTGAATGTGAAAGAGAAACTTGTAAAATGCCATGAACTCATTCCAAGCACCTTTAAAGTCTGTGCTACCTATCTATGGCATGCATGCAATGGGGTTAACCACAGTTCACTTACCATCCTCTTCCATTTGAATGCCTATATATTTTTAGTATGTGCACCTGCTTATTGGATGACATTTTGTGGTTTTTAGGGAAGGGGAGGCATTGTGTACAGAGGGTTTCTTCAAATTCATTCCAGAAAAGTTCAAAATAGGTTTGACCCACCTACTTGTAATTTGAATGTCATGTGCAATTTTAAAGGTGCGTGTTCCGATCGTCTTTGGGACCCCCTGATTTACCCGGAAGTAGTATCGATTTTGATATCAGATGAAAGGCCGTATTTTTCTCATTGTCGTCCTGAAATTTGAGCCCACAAATCCATTTTATTCCCAAGATATAAACAAAAAACCACCGTTTTAGTGGTTAACCATCAATATTAGCACAGTATTGAATAGGGCTATGCAACATGCATTATTGCATCTACCATCAAAACCGCAAGTTTGTTTCCCACGGTACTTGATGGAAAGTGTGTATGTGCAAGTACCAGGCTCTCATATCAAATAGAGAAAACAATACACATAAATCGGAACAAGCACCTTTAAGAAGTACAGACACCACATGTATGTGTTTCCCTGGGAGGATTGGACTACATCCATTATTCAATTAAATGGTTAGATGGAGGGTTTAGTCTTTACAGGAGGGTAGGCCCATAACCGGGATAAACCAGGGATATTTTTTAGGGTGTAGCGAGGGCGCATTTTTTTTTGTTTTTTTTTTTCAAAAGGGGACTTTTTCCAAAAATTGCAAAGGGGAGGGGTAAATTTGGCAAAAAGTGGACTTTTTTTACCGAAATGGTAACCTTTTTTCAACCAAAAAGAAACAAAAACTCTAATTTTTGGCTCCTTCCGCTCACAAAATCTTCTTTTTTGGCATTTTTAGTTCTTTTTAGGGGTTTTGAGGTCTTTTTTTAATTGGGGGGGGGCATCTGCAGCATCTTTAGTGAGAACTTGGAACGTTATTCTGTAGCACACAATTATTGTGCCTCTCAACACCTTATCACACACACTGAGAATTGTAGGGCACTGACAACTAAGTTGTCACTATGGGTTACACTATGATAAGGATACGGACCTAGCCCAGAGCATTCGTCTTGGATAATCTCGCGCGACCGTATGGGTCCGTGTAGGCTGCCTGCACGGACCCATGCAGTCAAGTATGGATCCAACTATTTTACTTGTGGTGACCCGCATGCATTATGGTGCATTTTATGATGACCTGTGCATTATCTGATGAGCCGTGCATTATCTGATGACACGTGCATTATCTGATGACACGTGCATTATCTGATGACCTGTGCATTATCTGATGACCTGTGCATTATCTGATGACACATGCATTATCTGATGACACATGCATTATCTGATGACCTGTGCATTATCTGATGACCTGTGCATTATCTGATGACCTGTGCATTATCTAGTGACCTGCATTTGTGAAAAATAATGTACACTGAAAACAATAGATAATCTTACACAAGAAGTGTATGCTCTCATATGGATATCTTGACGAGGGTATTTTGAATGTATTGATAAGAATCAATATGTATGTGTGCTGTTAGATCTGAAATCTTGCAACTGAACTGACTGAAAAGGATGAAGCAGAAAACAAGACAGGTAGATGCAAGAAATAAGTTTTGACACTCCCTTTATATTGTTTTAGTTGTAATCATGATCAACTTAGTTTTAATATGGATATTTTTTTTAAAATTGCCTTGTTACTGAAATATAATGATGACCTTTTAACTCCTTGTTTATGTCCTTGTAAATTACCCAATACAAAGATTGTATTCAAGATTGAACTGTAAAATTTGATGAAAGTGTCAAGAGTTGCATGTATCAATGAGTATTTGGTATAAAATCTATAACAGTATAATACATATGTATATTATTTTAAATTATATAGATGGATATGATTTGATTTACAGTTCAGCTCTTCTGAAATGTCTATATTGGTTTTGAGGGAACAAGATACATATACACCAAAGAATGAATGAGTCAAATGTTTCATTTGGTTTTGTTGTGATATCACTTTGTGTCCATACATAATAGTTACAATGGTTGCCAAATGACTACAAAATCTGTTCAATGTAAAGTAACTTGGTGGTCATAATTGGGCAAAATCATTCACTTTCATATTGGTTATATATGCTGGAAAATGTCCACTTGCTAGGTATTCTGAAAATGTGTACATGTCACAATGTCATGTGCGTCCCTCAGGATCAATCCATCAAATTGATTTTGTTCATCACAAAATTGGGATATGTGGCCATCCACCAAAGATAGGCCATAAAGTCAGCAATATTATTTTTTGAGATGATTTAGAAATTAAATCTACAAAGTTTATTTTTTAAAAAGTTAACAATTGATTCCTTCAGCGTGTGATGTGAAGCTTTTTCAATTTTAAAGTGACAGGAGGAGATTTTTTTAGGATACAAATTTCTCTCAAAACTACTGAGAACCTTTTGAAGGTTTATTGGAAAAACAGGTGCAAAAGAAAACCGCAAACCTTGCTTTGAACTGCCTGCTATCGAATCGTTCCCCATAGAAAACCATGCTTTGACTTTCTGTCGTGCACAACAGAAACTACTAAATCATCATCATCTTATTACATAAAGACGGTGTATTCGGCTTATTCACTTCAGGTGTGATCTAATATATTGGTACGCATTCCAAATATGTAAACAACCGGGTTTCAACAAAAATTGGGGGTGCTTCTTTCTGGAAATCTCCTCATGTCTCTTTAATATCCATTATCTCAAAAGTAGAATGGCAAACTTTACAGCCCATTGGTGGATGGTTACGTGCATGGAATATGGATGTTATCATAACCCTTTAATGTATTGTGACACAAATCATATTGCAGTATCACAGTCAGGTGACATTTTAAGTGTTTTCAATCTGCATAATTAAGTCATAAGTGGGTGAAAATTGTATCCACTAAAAATTCAGAAAATCATATTGACAGCTACCACTATGTTAATTTTTACACAGGTTGCAAAATATGCAATTCCTCCCTTACGCAGTTAAGACACTGACTGAAATAAACAGAACTACATCTCTCAATCTTCACAAAACTTAGTGCAGACTTCTGTTAACTCTTTTCTGCTACCATATTGCTAAAAATGGGCAAATCCAATGAAAAAACACAGCGGAAATGATGCAGATTTTCGATAAATGTCAACTCTTGTAAGGTGCCATTGTATCACATTCATTTTTGGAGTGTGAATGGTGAACTGCCGCATTTCCATCAAAATATGCACAATATATTGCCATAATATTGTGTGGTGATATTGCCCATCCTTAGTGTGAAAACAACTATACCCTGTTCAATATAAGGTGGAACATGACCCCATTTGTTTGCCGCTTATATTCTAACATTTTGTTGTTGGAGAGGCTCCAAGTTGTGCCAAAATACACTATATTTACTACAGTATATTTACCTTCTGTTGCATTATGACCATGGTCTTCCCTGGTGTTATCTCAATGTACTTGTCAAATGTCATGTTCATCTTATAGTGAACATACTATATGCCTATGTAATAGGTGACATTGCCAATATATGTAGGCCTAGTCTTGTTCAAGACGCTCGGCTATGTCCCCTTTCGAGGTACATCCCCCATGTATGATCATTGGTATTGACCCCCGCGCCTTAGTCTATGTAAACCCGTACACATGGCATATCAGAAATCTACCCCCAGGGCCTTAGCCCTGCGCTCATGCAAAATCTGACCCCCCCTTTCCCCCGGGCCTAAGCCTAGTCCGGCGCCCATGTAAGCTTGTATACATGTCACGGTATGCAGAAATCTATTTCATACCTTCCATTTTATATACACGATTCACTCCCGTTTACAAATTACTACCGTTCGCAAGTGACACCGCTACCCGAATCTCCTCCCATAATAGAAATTGCTAACTTATAAAATCGAAGAATCCCTCACTGCGAGGCGGAGCCGAGCGTCTGGTTACTTTTGTATTTCATACAACTTGATGGGACGAACCAATTATGCAAATGAAGCACAGTAGCTTGTACTCATTGGATAAACGATGTCGCTCCATGCTGTCAATCATGAGTATAGCCGGAGCAAGAATATTGTGTACACATGTGATTGCAATGAACGGGTCAGGTACGGTTTATTTTGCATGTGTGCATGTACAAAGGTCATGCTTCGTGAATAAATTGATCTCGATCCAGTAATATTACGTCATTTATCGCATCTTTGATTGTCCATTAAAACTTGAATAATTCATCGTCGCCCGTATATGGAAAAACAACCCCCCCGCAAAGACTTTTTCCACAATCTCGGAAAAAAATTTACAAACTGGCCAGACGCTTCGCTGAGCAGGAAAATGCGTCTGCACGTGCAGCGTCACTCGTCTTTTCAATTACGTTACCGAATAACAATGAAGACCGTAGCACTGCACTGGCATTGTTGGTTGGTGGGATTCCCAGCCGAGTTTGGATTTTAATACCAGTAATAGGCTATGATTTCAACAGTTTGCTGGTGAAATATAATTCAAGAGAAGCGTCTTAACCAAGACTAATGTTGGCCAGGATGGGTTGTAACTTATAAACGGTATTATTGGCACAGACTGTAACATGTGGAGCCCGTACCTCTGCTGCTCACAGACAATTTAATTTTGCTGGCATACTGTAATGATAAACATTACATTTTGTACTGGCACAGGTGTAAAACTTAAAGAATAGGGAGGTACAATTCCCTTGTTAGGTCCATAAAAAATATTGTTGATTCATGTCTGGAGACTTTTCAATTTGATGAGGGAGGGACCTTTTTTGCTGTGATGAAACAGCACACAATTCAGTAAGGTAAAGGGGACGGACCTGTGTACACAGGAACGGAGTGCCCATCTCTCTTTCGAAGCGATTGGGCCAGACTCCACCCTATAATTTTGCTGTAGTGGGATCGCCACACCTCATCTACAGCGAGTCTGTTACCTTCCCAGCATTGAATAATGCCGGTACCCATTTATACACCTGGATAGAGAGGAGTAATTGAGGTAAAGCGCCTTACTCAAGGACGAAACACATTGACCCCAGCAGGGCTCGAACCCACAAACTTTGGCGTGCAGGCCGAACGCTGATCCACTGGACCACATGTGCCCTCAATTCAGTGATCACCTGTAAATTAAGTAGTAACACAGACTTTTGGACACATAGCTATACCAGCAGAAGCGTCTGCAGTAAATGCTCTTTGTATTTTTAATTGCACAAATTTTAATACTTTCAAAATAATTTCTCACTGACATACAAAAATGATTAAAAAAATGGAGGCAGCACCGAAATCCCATGCAGGTGGGGACGTGAATCAAAAATATTTTTACGGGGCCTTGGCAATAAATAACAATTGTTGACACAAAAGTACTTTATGTAATGTAGATGGCAAATGAAAGTCCCAACCTTGTTGTGTGGGTGAAAGGTCATCCAACCAACTGGCAACACTTAAACCACAGGATTTGCAAGAAGTGTAACTCCACTCCAACTACTATTTTATTAAGTCTGTCAGAAGTAGTGCTTTTGGGGAGATTCCGTAACCTGACCCATCTGACACACTTTTCTGACACACTTTTGAATTCGGAAACCTTAACGGAATAAACCTTTGCTTTATTCCGTGAAGGGTTTCCGAATTCATAAGTCTGTCAGAAAAAAGTTAATCAGATGGGTCAGGTTACGGAAACTCCAGTGCTTTTGATTATATCAATTGGAGTACCAAGTGCCAAATGTACACGGTATGCAAAACATTTTATAAATCAATAACATTTTGCACATTGTTTTTATATGAATTTGTTTACAAAATAACTGCATTTGAAAAGCTGTACACAGTTAAAAGTGAAAGTATTATGGTGTTTGTTTGCATTTCAATTACAAGAAATAAAATACCATTCATTTTGAAAGGTGGACTTGTTTGTGGTGTTTTGTAAGGCATGTCATCTTGTTTTAGATGTGGTTGTATGATTGTGAATTGTATAACCTTACTATGTAGCTCTTATTAAAGGGTGAGTACTTACATACAGGAACCAGTATGTAGATGCAATTTCTTTTTTTTTCCTTTTCACAGAATAACAAAGAAGTTCTGTCCTTTACTTATATATGCATACATGAATAAATACTTAACAGTACAAGTTAAAGACACTATCAATGATTCATCCGAATGAGTCAAAATATTTGAAATTGGCAGGAATAGTTTAAACGAGGAGGATATATCTGTAAACTCATCTTAAGTTACTTTTTACAACTAAATAATTGGCAGAAAAGGAATAAACCGGCAGTGTTCAAAGATATGAAACTTCATTCAATTACGTGTTGTAGTAAGTGTCCATACTAAAATATCCGATTTTGTGCTTATTAGGTTGCTTCCGGTCTTATCATTTGCAGAGTATGTTAGAATACCTGTACTCGTTACAGACATGCAAAAATCTGATTTTTGATGATTTTTTCGATTTTCTGATTTAGCAAAATCACTGATAGTGCCTTTAAAACATAGACAATATATTAAATAAACAAACCCACACAGATGCCGGCACAGTTATGGCCACAAGTCAAATGGTAGGTACACAATATATAGATTTTCATGTATCACAAAAATCTCGAAGGATAAAGGGACAATCAGCAACATCATATTCTGGCATTTCTTACTGCCACTTTTACAGAGAACTTGACACATAAGCAGATATCCCACTATTTCATCATTTTTGACATCGATGAAGATGCAATTTCACTGAGAATAACTCAAATTAGTGTGGGGTTCCCAGAGAAGATTCAATCTTTTTTATCAAAGAAGTTGTTCACATTGTCTTGTTGACACTATCAGTGATTTTCCCGAAAGAGTCAATTTGCAGGAATAGCTTAAAAGTGAAGGATAAGTCGGTAGAATTCCTATAAAATACTTTTTGGAAATGAAGACTTGACAGAAAAGGAAGAAAATGGCAGTGTTCAAAGATATGAATCTCCATTCAATTATGTGTTGCATTATAAGTGTCCATATGGAGAGTAATGACTACAAAATCTGATTTTGTCCTTATTAGGTTGATTATCATTTGCAAGGCATGTTAAGATACGTTTATTTGTTACAGACATGCAAAAAATAGTTTTGCTCTTTTTTTCAGTTTCTGATTTAGCAAATCACTGATAGTGCCTTTAAATGAGATTTACCTGCACTGCCTAATATTCAGAATTACAATTGATCCACTATTTGTATTACCAGTTAACCATTCCTGTTTTGAAATTTCAAAACTAAATTACCTATACCTATAAAGGACACAATCAGAAAGCCATTTTTCATCATGACTTTGATAAAACACATATTAGCTTTAAGAAAAAAACAATATTTTGCATGTTTTTATTCCATCCCATTTGCTGTAAAAATGCAATCCAAAGATATGTACGTTTTACTACAGTAGGTCAAAATCCATTTTGTGCCACTTTTCTCTATTCAATGGCCATTCTGAATTCAAGGAAGGGATTACACTTCATAAAGCAACTCATAACGGTCAGAAAAGGATTTGCATGATATCATTAGTGACCTTAACGAAGTGACTGTTGAAATCTGAAATGCAAATAAGGCATTCTGAATGAAAAAAAAAACACCAACCAACTTTTCGCTGCCTTCAACTCGTTTTAAAGAGAGATCATCTTAAGGGTTTTGTCATCATGATTAAATGGGCCTCATTTCTTAAAATGTGATATCTAGTACCTTCTATGTGCTGAATAACAAATCTGAAAATAAAAATATGGCTTACCATGTTGGTGTGAGAAAAAATAACTTTCAAAAAGTCCATTTTTGTCTCAAAATTTTTACATTATTTTACCACGTCAACTCTATGGGAAAATGTGATTTACCGATACTAAAGTGCTCCAAAAAGATAACAATGGGGCCGTACGTTTTCTGTTTTTCACATAGGTTTGAAGTCTAAGTTGTCATACTTAAAATACCGAAAATAAAAAAATGGTGTCGCCGATTAGTTTTCCCTGAAAATCGTCGAAAAAGGACAATTTTTAGAGGGAACTACCCGTCTTCCTCTAGAGGATGCGTCTCGCGTAATTTTACGCCTATATGTCACGCAGCAAAACAAAATGGGTGCGTGAAAGGTTAGACGCGTAATTAATCACGGGCGTTCTTAGACTATTCCTAGCAACATCAAAGTTCTACGCGATTTTCAAACACTTTCACAATCGCGTAATGCACAGAAGTGGAAAATCGCTCATGATTTTTGCGACGCTAAAACGAATGCACGCTTGCTCAATGCTCATCTCCGAGTTTATAAAGTCGGCTTGCGCGACTCCTTAGAAACCAAATCATAATGCCACACCCTTAAAGGGATAACAGTGATCGTGCGAGAGAATAAAAAAATATGGAAATGCATTTTTAGCTTATAAATCAAAGATAAGTATGTACATTTCCATATAACTACTTTAATGAGGAACTAAGACATGAAATAGTGAAAAAAAATTATTTGAAGAAATTTGTTATACCGTCTTCCCCAAATAGACATATATACAGCGATGACATCTGAAAATCTACACCAAACAGCTGATTGTGGTTTTATACACCAGTACAGAATAAACAACGATCAATAATATTTGTGTTTGAGGTCAAACTGTACAGGACATGGTGCACAATATTACGCTTATAAATCTGGGATATTCACACGGAAAGGCTTTTTTGATCGGAATTTTGATACGCATGTATAGAATTACAGAATCGGATACAAAGAGCTGCCTTGCCTTTAATACATGGATTTCAAGCCAACCACTCGCAGGTTACGTTAGCACATCCATGCCAGTCAAAAAAATACCAAAATATATGGATTTTGATGATTTTTTCGATGTTTCGGATCAGCAAATTGCTGCTTGTCCCTTTAAGTACCAATGTCACGAAACACAGCAAGGGTGATGTTATTGTGCAATTTCAGATGAAATTGGAAGAAGCTGTGCTTCATATCATCATACCAGGAACAGGAACAAAATTAAAATGCATAACATTATGTAATGCTGAGAAGATGATCAGGCCTGTAAACCCCCCCTCCCAAATTAAAAAAAAAAAAAAAAAAAAACACTTCACGAAAATGTTCTCAACATACATTGAAAGTAAGCACTGTGATGGTCAATGGTGAATTTAGCACAACACAAAAATGTCCTTGTTTCCTTCCGCAAAAAATTCTGCTTGCAAAAATGTCCCTGTTTGCAGCAACTTTCTTGTTACAAGAAAATCAATGTCCAAGAACTTACTTGTCACACATTGAATATGTCTGTAATTGTATAGGAAAGCAGTAAATGTTGAGCATCAGTGGATGTCTTTTCGCCAGAAAATTCTTTAACATTCAAATGCCTTGAAAAAATTCCTTTTTCAATCTCAATTACAGTATGTAGATTACGTAATAGATTGGATTCTTAATCTTGGAAGAAACTAGCAATTTGTTCACCGATACCTTGAATCCAAGATTTTATGAGAAGTAGTTTGATTCACTTGCTAAAAAGTGACATGGTATGGATTTGGAACTTAAAAAGTTGGTGCTATTGATATGAAAGTGTGCCTTGCAATTTGATAAACTCTTTGAAATACAAGCTCATTTTTTCCACTTCATAAAAAAAGTAACTTCGCACTTTTTCCAGTGTAGGTATTAACAAAAAATTGTTGTCCTTGTTTTATACCACTTTGTGTAACATCAGTGGCGTACCGAGACAGTCGATCCAGAGGGGGCAAAATTCTCAAATCGTCCCGCCAGAGGAGCAAAAATTCGTAAGTCGTCCTGGTGATTTTACATTAATTTTGCCCCACATTTAGGGTGGAATTGGTTGAAATTTCCTGAAGAAGAGGGATGAAAATGCATATTTTGGTCCACATCGTCCAGCCTTTTTTCGAGCCAGAGAAGGCAACTTGCCCCCCTGGTCAGTACGCCACTGTGTAACATGTTTGGAATGTAGCCACTGCTTCATATTGTTATAGTTCTTTCAACCTCTGAATGCTGATGTGTATTAACATTAAAGGTGCCTCCATTAGGCATGAAGCAAGAAAAGGCATGGGCAAAGATCTCAAATTGGGTACGCTCATCCAGTCAGTAGTATGAAAGTGAGTTCATTGCCTTACACAAGAGTTAAAAATATGCAATGGGGCAAGACACAATTGTTATCTCAAGAATACAAAGTTGGGCAAAAAACGTAGGCAGAGTCCCAACTTTGTGTGCTTATTGGCTAGAGAATTGCCCAATTAGGGTCAATTGGATGGTTTTGAAGGATTTTTGCAAAATTGCATCTCCCAAACAAAAAGATTAGGGTACTTGTTTGTGCTCCAAATGTAAGAAATGTTTGTAAAAATAATGACTGACTACCTTTGGTTTTTTTTTGGCAGTGAGGCCATGCCAACTACAGGCCTAATATTTTGCTCAATGTTGGCATGGACAGACAGGAACATTAGGGCCATACACAGGATTTATGGGGGGGCAGGACTTTGAAAAAGTGCACCTTTTTTGAAAACGTGGACCATTTTGGGGTAAAGGTGGACCTAACCCCCTAAACCTGTCCTTTTTTGGACTTTTTGAACATTTTATCACCAAAAAGTGGGTTTTTTGTCAAAATGTTTCTAAATTTTTGACTTATTATCAAAAAATCAGCAGAAAGTGGACCTTTTGCTCTTTTTGTGGAATTTGGGGGAGCTTTGTATATAATTTGTAGGGGAAGGAAGTGTCTCTGATTAGGAGAAACATTGATTTGACCTATTCATTGGTCCCATGTACACTAAAATTAAAATATTACATGATAGCACATAATATGGTTTGTAAAACTCCAGATACATATTGAACATTTATGTGGGTGTTTTGTAAAGATGTTCATTTGTAAGAGACTGGCTAATAAAGTAAACAATCAGAAAGGTTACATAAGAGTCTCTGTGTGATTTGCATTTCGCTATATGTAGACGTATCCAGAATTTAGCCCTTTAGGTAAGATATAATAGATTGCCTTAGATATCAATGGGCTGCTTTAGGCTACCTTTGTCAGCAGCTAGAGAAGCCTTAAAGCAATAACAGCACATTTTTGAAGAGCGCCCCCAATTTTCAAAATTTGAAATGTTTGACACATTTGTATTGGTAATTGTCTAGTAAACTCTACCTGTGAGTGGTAATGCTGGAAAATGCGTATTTCTCAAAAAAAGAAGCGATTTTGTAATTAGAAGCGAGATCCCTGATTGTAATTTATTGAGACAGAGGGGGAAACGCCAAAATATAGGTCCGTCCATGTTGAGATAGTGTCGCCAAACGAAAATGATCTCTAACTTGACTTGCCTGAACTGACGGAACAACAAATGGATGAGCATAGACACATACATGGTGCAATTTCCCGGCTATTTCATACTGGAAGGACGTTTCCGGCAGCTGTTTAATTATTATCGGAGATCTACGATATTAATTATTCTAATTACAAAATTCCTTCTCTTGTGACACATAGAGAGTTTGAGCTCTACCATTCACAGGTATTGTTTACTTGTCAATTACCTATCTCAAAATATCCAGGAAATTGGGGGCACTCGTCAAAAAATGTGCTGCTATTGCTTTAAATACTGGGGAAGAGTGGCTGAAATATGCCCTCAAATGGACTGATTCTTCATATTTTTGCCAAAACCTAGGCCCAAGTTGACCCCAAGCATACCACTGGAGGGGCATCAGCATGGTATCAAAAATTTGGGTTAAAGGGATTAGCAGCGATAATGCAATAGATTCGAAAAAATGTGGAAATGCATTTTTTTAACTTATAAATCAGGGATAAGTGTGTACAATTCCATATAACTGCTTTAATGTAGAAACAACCACCAAATAGTGACAAAAATGAAGTATTTCAGGAAATTTGTCATACCGTCTCCCGCAAATAGACATACAGCGACGGCATCTCAATATCTACACTAAACAGCTGATTGTGGTTTACACCAGTACAGAATAAACAGAGA
Organism: Ophioderma brevispina; assembly: GCA_023653785.1. Lineage (NCBI taxonomy): Eukaryota > Metazoa > Echinodermata > Ophiuroidea > Amphilepidida > Ophiodermatidae > Ophioderma > Ophioderma brevispina. The sequence continues at coordinate 33,492 of JAMKCH010000140.1, forward strand.
TCAATAATGTTTGTGTTTGAGGTCAAACTGTATTGATCATGGTGCACAATATCACGCTGAAAATCTGTGATATTCACTGGAAAAGGCTTTTTTTATCTCAAGTCGGAATTTTGATACGCACATATAGAAATTACAGAATCAGATAAAAATACTGCCTTGTCTTTAATACACGGATTTCAAGCAAACCACTTGCAGATTATGTTCGCATATCCATGCCAGTAACAAAAATGTAAAAATATGATTTTTTATTGATTGCTATGATAAGAATTAAGGCATGTCTTTATTTTGTTCGTCTTTCCATAATTTAAAGTTTATTATCAGTATTAATTGTGCTTAAAAATACCATCAAAACAAATTTTCTTGGAATATAACATACTGCTAGTCCTTAATTTTTGGAATATCATTCAATATTCCAAATTAATTTATGAATTGCTGGCGTATTTTTACCGAATTTAGATTTTTGGGGCGCGTCTTCGTCTACGGTGCTTGTCAATTGTTCCTTTTTTATGTGGTTTTGTTTTTCTATTTTAATTTTAATGTGTAACTTAGCATATTAGGGGGTGACCCATTCTGGCCTTACTGGCCTTTTGTTTACCTCCTTCCATATCACCTCACCTTTTATGTCTAGATGTTATGTATTTTAGAAGATTCTGTATGTCATTTGTATGTGATATTGGAAAATAAAGTTGATTTGATTTGATTTTTTCGATGTTTCGGATTAGCAAATCACTGCTAATCCCTTTAAATCAGGGGCTGGGCACTCAAATTCAGGATATGCTTTAGGTAACCATGCAGTTATATTTGATAGGTTGGCACACAAAGACCCAAGTGATAAGTTTCAACAAAGCAAGCATTAAGGGAAATGGACCTCGTGCGGGCTGTTCTAGAAAGAAAATGTACAAGGGCTTCATAACTAAATTAATTTATTTGAATACTATAATTGTCTCACAGATAATAATTATAATGTTTTGATAATAACCTGCAGTATCTGCCCTAAGGGCAACTCAAAGCCGTCGATTGACAATATTCACTGCTTTCAGAAAATTGTCACAATCATGTTTGCTTCACTTATAGGTCTAGAGTGGCTGCTTAGCTTGGTGCACACCCTATCAGCACCTCTTAATTGTCACTTGGTCCAAAAACTGTGTGTGACCCACAGGAACAGGCACATCAGCCATGAATTTCTTTGGGGGGGTGCTGATTTGCCAGACGTGGACTTTTTTTTCACAAACATTTTTTTTTTTTTTGGGGGGGCTTAGCAATGAATGAACATCACGTCAAAAAACAGCATAATTAAAGTTGTAATGCCTAATGCAGTATGTACTGACAGTGGCGTACAGACCGGGGGGCAGGGGGGCAATTGCCCCTCTGGCTCGAAAAAGCGGGACATATGACCAAATAAGCATTTTTCACCACGCTGTCGGCAATTTTGAATCAATTTCCACCTAATTTGGGACAAACTCACCCCGCAATTCACTGGGACGACATACAATTTTTGCCCCCTCTGGCGGGACGACTTTGAAATTTGGCCCCCCTTGGATCGACTGCCTCGGTACACCAATGAGTATTGACAAGTGCATTCAACAATATTCATTCAGATAACAACAACAGATTTTACACACGCGGCAAACTTCAACATACAAAGCGGACCTTCAACGTGAAAAAAAGCGACCTTGGCCATTTTTGGGTGTGGGCATCATCAGTCACGCCCTGGACCATAACAAATTGCAGTAGAAGCAACTCTGGTGTCTATATACTGCAAAATTGTCCGAATATAATAAAAAAGTTTCCCAAAATCTGCTTGGTGGAACATGTTGAAATAGGGTGTAAAGTTTCAACAGAGATAAAAATTAGAATTGTTCACATTAATTTAAAGGTGCTTGTTCTGATTATGGTTGGGTACCCGTGTTTGTTCCAGAGGTTCTGAAAGTTACCCCTAACGGGACCAATTTTCAGTGAAAATATACTCTTAACGGGACCAGTTTTTGGTGAAATTATACCCCTAAGGCGACAAAAAAACCTGTTTTACGGGTCCGTAATTTTGTTTTTTTTAGTTTTTCCAAAAATCATGTAAAATCAGCCTGTTTTTAGCTCAAATTTATCAATTTTTGGCTAATTTTGTTAGAAAATTTTGCTTGTAAAATTTGTTAATTTTTTCTCCAGATTTTTGGGCTATTTTAGGCCAATTTTGACCTCCAGGAAGAAAATAAAATAGTAAAAAAAAAATTGACCCACCGACCGACCCTACTTGAAAGGTCTACTCTCCCGTAAAACTTTTTTTTTTTGTCGCCTAACGGGACCTATTTGCAGTGAGATTTATACCCTTATACGGGACCTGTTCTCAATACATGAAAACAAATATACCTTTAAAATTGCCAATATACAAGAAAAAACTTACGTCTCAGGAAAAAATGACACTTGTGCTACTGCAAGAAAAAATACACACTCAGGGTTATTTTGCTGATAAGTTATTAGGTTAACTGAATTTGATACCCCTAGCAGGACTATAAAACTTGATTGTGAATTTGATAACCCAAGCAGTAGTCCCACATTTGCAGCTAGTCCCTCTTTTTTTTGGAACAAGCATGGGTTCCCGACCAAGATCCAAGTACCCCCCTGGTTCAAATTACATCACATCTAACAGTCAGCATTTTGAATTTGGAAAAAATCTGGGAAAAGACTGATTGTGGCTTTAAAGAGGCACTACCTGATCCTCAGCCTCAACCTTCGCCTTTCACACCATCAAACCTGAGATTTTGGTATCACTTCAGGGCTACAAGTGGCCCTATAATTCCTATATTTTTTACCCTCTCCCTATAAATCCCTATAAAGTTCCAAAATCCCTATATTTTTTTTCTCCACAGAAATTAAAGATTGGCTGTTTATTCACAGAATTGATCAAACTATTACCTTTCAGAGTCCAAATGTTCATTACAAGGTGCTCTTAAAACAAGCACTACAACTTAATTAGCATGGTTGTATAGGTATTCGCCATCGAAGTGATTACGTAACTCCCTGGTTACTGGATCACGCACCTTTTGGAAAGCTAGTACATATCATTAGTCTAGGCGAGGTGTACAAAATACAGCAACTATTGCTCAGAAAATGATAAAAGCATAAGACTTGGCACAATAATTCTTCACCCCATTCTGATCATTTTCAGGGGTGGAGCCAAAATATACAATACTTTCCTTAGCAACGGTTGCTAGGTAACAAAATTACCCTAGCAACAGACATTTTGAGGAGCTGCCACCTAGCTGGATACCACCACATCCTTTGTTACTACCCCAGAACTAAACTAAATCAACTTTGTAACTTCTGTAGATGACCCCAACACAATCTGGATGTTCCCCCCCCCCCCCCCAAAAAAAATGGCCCATTCAAGATGACGACTTAGATGCCGCCAAATATAATATTTCCTTTTAAATAAATTATAGCAACATATTAAATGGTATAACAATCCATTTTTGTATGGAATGAATATTCCTGATCAAAAGTAATACATATATGCCCATTTCATGTCATTCGCATATGTTTCAAATTCAAGATGGCGTCCAAAATGGCCACCAAAATAGGGTATTTCCCTAAATACACTACAGCAATACAGGCATGTAATAATAATGCCTTATTAATGAAATGTTTAAATCATGACAAAAGATGTAAACATCAACCAAAAGATTTACATAAAAAAATAAATAATAAATAAAGACCCCACTATAGCAGAGGGGCTCAGCTGACTTTGTTGGTCTTGTGATTTTGTCATTAAAGACACTATCAGTGATTTGAAAAATATTTGAAATTTGCAGGAATAGCTTCAAAGTGAAGGATAAGTCTGTAGAATTCTCATAAGTTACCTTTTCCAGCTGTAGAATTGACAAAAAAGGAAGAAAACGGCAGTGTTCCAAGATACGATTCTCTGTTCAATTACGTGTTGTAGTAAGTGTCCGAACGGACAGTAATTACTAAAATCTCCGATTCTGTCCTTATTAGGTTGCTTCTGGTCTTATCATCTGCAGGGTATGTTAGGATACCTGTACTTGTTACATACATGCAAAAATCTGATTTTTGATGATTTTTTCAATTTGATGATTTAGCAATCACTGATAGTGTCTTTAACTGTTCAGGGTGGATGATCTTGGTCCATTTCCATGTGGTTTTTCATTTTGCCAGAAAGGTCAGCTGGGTCCTTTTGTCATCATGGTGGTTGATACACTATATTTACTGCTATGTAATAGTTTAAGAGCAGGGGCCTGGTGAGGAGTCTCTGTATGTTTTCTTTCCAATCCACCAGGTCAAGCACAGGTGAAAATATAGAAGGAAAAAAAAAATAAAGATTGGACATTTTAGCATGGCATTGATGATAGGATGTCTGTCCTGCTATCAGACTAGCATATGGTTTGATGGTAGACCTGTAGGCTTCATTTCATTTTAAAGAGACATGAGGAGATTTCCAGAAAGAAGCGCCCCCAATTTTTCTTGAACCTAGGGTATTTACATATTTGGAATGCTTACCAATGTATTAGATCACACCTGAAGTGAATAAGCCGAATACACCGTCTTTATGTAATAAGATGATGATTTAGTAGTTTCTGTCGTGCACGACAGAAAGTCAAAGCATGGCTTTCTATGTTCAAAACAAGGTTTGCGGTTTTCTTTTGCACCTGTTTGTCCAATAAAAATTCCAAACGTTCTTGGTAGGTGCCTACAACCGATCCAGTGAAATTTGAGAGAAATTCATATCCTAAAAAAATCTCCTCCTGTCACTTTAAGCGATGGGCAAGGCCTTCACTTTTCCTTGTCCTTTCAAAGGTGCTATAGAATGGGTGAAACCACGGTCGGTGTTATCACTTGAGTTGCCCTCCTCGGTTGTAGCATTCTAGAATAAACTTGTACAATGAAAGGAACCAGTGGATGTAGCTGAGCTTGGATTGTGGTCAATATTGTCTGCCGCTGCACTGATAAATTGACCTTTCTGAGAGGACAGACTGTCACAATCTTGTAATAATACTCACATTATTTCGTAATAAAGTAATTATATCCATGGTACGATCTTGTGAGGTTGATACACCAAGAGCAGAAAGGCTATCAATCAACTGCCGTTCCATGAATGGCAGTTGATTGCAACACAGTCAATGAAGAAAACAAAACACAAAGTTATTCCAGTTTATGATCAATAAGTTCATCATTGAGATGATAACATTTCAAATATGCAATACAAACGTTCATCTTTAACAACTATGTCATATTAATGCATCTTAGCAAACCCTTTTGAAACAGAAACATCTATTCAACTGAATCTTTATTACAAATCAAACGTGCAGTATATTCTGTTGCTTTGTGCATTACTAAATCAACACGCTGTTTGAAGAAGTTATTTTATGTTAAAGAATTGAAAGAGTTTTCATGTGAATCATTAACTGAAAAGCGACTTCGAAAAAATGTCTGATTAGTGACTCCGATAGTCAAATGTGATTAAAAACTTTTTAGATGTTGTGGGAAGTTTTTACTTGAATTAAATTAATAATTGTTATTAAAGTTATAATTGACCAGTTAGCAGCTCCAAAATGCTTTTTTGAAGAAGTTAATTCATGTTTGAATTTTTGATTTCAATCAATGAACCATTGTCTGATTGGTGACTCTGAAAAATGTTAAGTCTGTCTACAGAAGTTCTTTGATATTGTGAGAAGTTTTGATTAGAATCATTGAACTTTTAGCGACTCGCAATGATGTGAAGTTGTTTTAAGTTCTTGTTTGATGTGAAAAGTTTATTGTAAGCTGTGAGAATTTAAATGATTAGAACATTTTCATCTCAAAAAACAAAACTAAGATCAAGATGAAAATGAAATGTGATTCTATATGCAACTAGCACACTAAGTTTGTAAGCATTAATGAACGTTCTTTCAGAGCGCATGTTGCAAAAAGTATGATTTTTTATTAATGTAGGCCTACAATTATGTAGGCCTACATTATTGCTTTTGTCAGTATTATTAGCAATATTATTAAGTGTGATGTTGGTATTTACATGTTTATACAAACATTTTCTTTGCAAGTGTTGGCATAATTATCAGTATTATTGGCCTAATTTTTAGCATTGATATTAGGTGTGAGTTAAGCACCTTTTCCATTTTCTTTACAATCTCTATATTGGCATTTTCTTTAATATAGAATTTTCTTTATTTTCTTTAATATTATGTTTATTAGAATTTTCTTCACAATTTTTATATTAGCATTTTCTTTTATGTTATGTTAGCATTTAATATCTTTGTGCTCAGTGTGAGAAACAATACATCAGTTAGCACAAGTCCAGAGGCACAAGTCTATAACATGAATATAACTCAATTATTTTCACATTATTTGAGTGGCTTACCGGTCAATGATTCGCATCAGTACTTCTTAAAACATTAAAATCAATTTTTTAAACTAATCATTTCAAAACTTTCTGAAAATTCAAAGTCTGCTTGTCAATGACTAAAGCAAATATTCATGCAGAACCCTTTTAATATTCTTTCCTTTCAAAACTTCAAAACAATCCCCTCAAAATCCTGTTTCATTGGTTTCACCACAATGAAAATATACAGGGGTCAGTTGCAACAACCTGTTGCAATTGACCCTGATCATGGCAGCCATTACATGTGCACCCCCTAGCCCAATTTGGTAAGCTTACAAGTCTACAACTTTAGGTGATATGGCAACCCTAAATATCAGTCATTCCTTCACCAAACTACTCAGTCTCTCCTCAGGCATGAACTGCACATAAGCAAACAAATTTTAGTTTTCTCAAATTTTACTTAGCTACTCAAAAACAGTTTATTTGCAATATTTCAACCCCTGGCATAGCAGCTGCCATTTAGTTAGGCAGGTACATGCATTAGAGAGGGCCGCAACATATGTGAGAATCAGCCTTGCAGTCACTTTCTGCTAGGTATGGGAGGTATTGTTGCAACATGCCCCGTGTTGCAACCGGCCCCGGTGCTGCGTCGAGATATGGTATATTTCAAATACTAGTAATTTCGATATCGTAAAATAGTATTTGAAATTTTACTATTTTTCGATATTGAAATTTGGTAGTATTTTGTATATTACTAATATTCGATATCAAAAAGTACACCGGCGACATTAAATATAAATCGTTCTGTTTACCCATAAGCGTGCTGATTTAGGCTTAATAATTTCAGGTGAGGGCTAATGTATAATAAAAGCTTTATAATCATGCAAAAATATCATTTGAAAAATCTAGATGGTGCACTCTAGTTTTCAAAGTGGCCGTGTTATTCTTTATCCAAAACAAACAGTGCCTTTACCATCACCCATACCCACACTCTGGCCATATCCAAGTTTTATCATTTATTGTGAACCACATTGGAATTTCAATTGTTTGTACATCGCCATGACCGCAATAATAGTCAATTTTTACCTTTACTAGTCTGAGCCCACCCGAGGCCACACCTTTGGTATAAAATTGGATGATTGAGCCCATATGCCCCCTATTTATTGGTCAAGCTATGAGTTGCAAAAAAATATTTATAAATATAAAAGTCAAAGCAAGACCAATAAATTTGGGCGTAAATCATCAAATTTTATCATTATTATGTTTTGGATGCAATATTTTCCCACACTTGGATCCATACAAACATAATATAGGCCTATATATAGGGTTGGATTCTCCACCCCTGGCCAGCCCCCCCCCCCCCACACA
>JAMKCH010000141.1:0-40290 GCA_023653785.1 Ophioderma brevispina
TTGAAAAAAATTGAGTTGCTTATGTGGAATCACTTGAAAAAAATATCCCATGGATGTTTGTTCTTGACCAGTATGATCACTATGCTCGATGAATGATAGTTCACGTAAGAGACCTACTTGCCCTCCAGATTAGGCGCCTCACTACTCATGCTGAGTTCCTCAAAGGCAACTTCATTTCACAGAAAACCAAGCACAACTTTTCTTCACTAGTCCACAATTAAGTTCATGAACAGCTAACAGCAAACCGCAAAGGGAAATGGAGGCGTAATTGGTATCACTGAAAATGAAGCAGCACTGCAAATGTGTATGGTGGCTGGTCCAGAGACTTTTAATTGATTATGATGACAAGCATTCTGGGAAGAAGAATGACTCTGAATGCTACCATTAACAAATACCATGTGTTCAGAAGACCTTTCTATCTCAAGTCAAGAGCGTCACTTTTCTTATAGTGTCCAAACACAGTGGTTCTCTAATCTGATATAGCCAGAGATGGGAACAATGTCTGACCGCTTCACTGAATTTTGCAAGGTCCCTGTTTCTGGATTGTTGCACCAACAGTGGGCAGACAAAGATATGTTCCATTGTCTGTGGTGCTGTTCCACAATCACAAGTAGTATCCTGATCTGCTTCGAGTTAGCCCCACCTCTGCAAGGAAACCTTAGATCGGCCGATCCTGGAGCCAGCTCCAGGTGGAAGATGCTCACCAGGTTCAATACTAATATATGTTACTTTCTTTTCACAGGGCGACTCTCTTAAACTCCTTAGAGACTGTTTCAAGGGGTGGGCCTAAGAAACTCTCTAAGAAACATTTAACGCTGGATGAAGCTTTTGGCATGAGCTGATATTTCCCATAAAGGCCAGGAACACTCTGCTAAGAAAGTGGCGTGGTCTAGCGGTCAGCAAGCTTACCTCTAGAGCAAAGGGTCCTCGGTTCTAATCTATCTGGGACTACTTGCTGGATTTAATTCGGGAACTTAATTTGGGATATAATTTCTATAACAGATATTGATTAAAACCTGAATACCACTCTCTCCATGGTTCATTTGAAATGGGCAAAGGAACCATAAAAGCTTGCACTTACCATTCGGTGTGTTTCGCATAATGTGTTTTGATTGTTGCAATATGGCGCTGTTAAGCTGCTGCCTCTAAGTTGCACGGTCTGTCTAGTAGTTGTAAAGTCTCTAGCAATTTGGCCTACAGGTCACGATTTGAGATTAAATAAACCTTGATTATTATTATTATTACATGAGTAGCACAGGCCAGTGCCATCGATCTTATGGTATGTGCCATTGAGTTTTTGGCATCAAAAGAGCGTCTCTGATGCAATGGAGGAACTGGGTAACCCCTTTGCTGATCCAAACACGGACCGTACTCAACTTTCTCAAAACAAATAATGGCTTAATTAGATGTCGGCTGAAGATTGGGAAAGTTTTGAGTGGTAACTCTGCCTCTATTCAGAACAAAGGTACCCTGGTTCCACATTCTCAACAACTGCACTCATAATGCTTGACAGATAGCTATGGCGGCATTAACACGCATTAAATAGGCCTGCAACCATAGCGAGAACATAAGCGGATGTTGAGAGCAAAAAGGTGCGTATAACAGCTGATATGGAGCGAACCTTGTGGCGGTTCCACCTGACGTTATCCCCATAGTCCAAAAAACCGGCATTGTGTGAACGTCTATCGTCAAACAAATCTTCTTGGTCGAGCTCACAGTTCCCTTTCGAACAGCATTTGAAAAAAAAAATCCAACATGTACAGTTGACAGAAATGCATCTCTGGTTGACGACATTGCCAAATAATGGCTACACTTGCAGCATGGTTCCGATAAAAGGAGTTCAGGAGGGTTATTACAAAACCCAATAAGGAGCGCTATCAACGTCTACGCACGGCAAATCACAAACCTAGCTGCGACTCTTACCTTCTTCTTCTCCGTCTTCCATTTCAACTGGACGCATAACCCCGCAGCCGCGCGCAAGCAATGACGTAAAACTTAAACACGGGGATCAGTCTGATCATCAGTCCCGGTAAGGGGGGTTTTATTTACGCCGGCTCCTCGGGCGGCTGTACATGTTTTTTAGCTTTTGTTAGACTTTTATGGAACCTATATCTTTTCACATTCATGCGGGGACAATTGAATATTTAATATTAAAGAACAATATACAGATGTTGAAATCTTAAAAAGGAATTTTATATGGGAAAAATAACAGCCAATTTTTGGAAAAAATAAGATTTGATGACGTAACGGCTTGATTGGTTAATTATTTTCTTCGGGGGACCCATTCAGGTAAAAAATCGGGACGTACGTTCCTACATTGAAAAAACAAAAAACAAACCGATTATCGTCATCGTACGTCGGTTTTTGAATCAGTGGAAAAGGTAAATTTGACTGTTAGACATAATAAACGGTGTCTTTTTGGGAAAAAATAATAGACTTTGGGCAGGGGGTTCATGTACAGACCTTGATTAACATAGGTCGGATTTATATAATATCGGTCGCCCCCGAAGAGCAAACTGATACCTGATACATGACACTGGACCTGGTACTGACACGTGACCCACAACTATTCATCTCGTTCCGTTTATAACTACAATACGGCCAAAGCAGCAAAGCATTCTGTATCTCAGTTGTCAAAGCGTAATTCGATCAAGATGTGAGACATACATGTGGTTCTGGATAGTAAAGACTAGTTCAATGCATTTGAAGGGCGTAGTTAAAGGACTTTTTCAATGCAGTTCCAGTCAGGTGGTACTTTTCAAGGAAATGACTTATTCGCCCCGGACTAGTCTCCGGCGAATACTGTTGTGAACGGTTAATTCCGTAAAGCTTATGTAGGAGTAAAATCAATCACCACCACATCCTCCCTCGCTAGAGTAGTGGATAAGATCATCGATTTATAATGCAGGTACACAGGTTCGAATCCAACCGGCCTTTTTTCAAATAAATGTATATCAATATTATTTTAGAGGAAAGAGAAATATTAATTAAGTCAGTACGAAGATTTGTCCGGTAATAGTTTCCAAAACGACTAATTCGAAGACTAGTCCGGCGAATACGGTTGTGCCCTTTTCAAGACGTACTTACCAGCATCGGGGGTAAGCTAAAATCTCTCTTAAATTGTTTTTTCAAACATTTCCCCATAAATTTCAAATCAATGCAAAATAATGCTCCTTAGTGTGTATAGACTTATGAACACCCAATGAAACAGTAATAGTAGCAGTGTCATGTCACGCATGAATTTTGAAAAATTTTAACATCAATGATAAGCTATACTGCCTCGGTGACACCATCCCCATGTGACTGGTCATCTCAACGCAAAGGGGGCATGCCACCGCATGCTTCTAACTTGATCCATTTCCTGATCCAAATAGCAACTGTTTTGTAATCGGGGTTCTTCTTAAGCGTTTGGGTATCTCATGGTAGGTGATTTTTTTACCATTTGGAATCAAAATGTGGGTGATTTGGATGCAAAAACTTACCTGATGCAATGTTCAATACACATGGGTTCGAATTTGACACCCTCAACTTTGTTTACATCCAGTTTCAGGTGTGAATTCAAAGCTGTGCATTTAATTGGTTTGTATTGAATGTACACTGTTTAAAGATGTTATATATGGGAGGGAATTTGTATGTAGCCTTCTTTATTTTTCAAATATGTATGTAAAACTCGGAAATCTTAGGGGGCCTATATGCAAGGTAGCGAGTGCCACCCCAAAAACCTCAAAAATATCATTAAGTTCCTTGGTGCTTTGATGACGTCTAGTGGCGTTCTACGGTCAGAAACCTTTCAAACCACTAAATAAACGAGCCTTTGCACAAATGATCTGAATTTTATATAATATAACAGATTTTAATGATTTGTAATTGGTCAAGAATTTGGTATGTCCAAAACAACTTTACATAAAATCACACTCAATATTTAAGATTACTGTATACTTAATTGTAAAACAAGAACTCATCAATAATCATCAATGAAATTTAGATAGCGCCAAAATCAAAATTTGTTTCTAAGGCGCTTGATGAAACACAAAACGTTATATGATAAACAATGAAAAATGTCACTACTGATAAGCGATCTGGGAGAGATGGAATTTGAGAAGTTTCATGAATGAGGTATGGATGCAGCTTTTTGATGTCATCTGGAAGATGTTCCAACAATTTTTGGACCGGAGCAAGAAAAAGACCAGTCAGCGAAAGATACTCTATGGGTTCTAAGTTCAACAAGCCCGGTGGGTTGATGAGGGTGAGGAACGCAGACAGCGGCGCGAACTGGTTGAAGATGAGCATGTAGATCTATCGCTGCGTGTTTGATTGTGAAGTGCTTTGTAAACCAGTACAAGGCACTTTGAATTGAATGGCGGGGGTTATCTTACTGGCAGCAAGTGAAGGTAATGAGTTAGGTGTGATGGGAGTCATATTACGCTTATTGTGTGATAAACCCTTGACAGAAGTTTTGGACATTCTGAAATCTATTTAACAGAGAGTTGTTGATACCAATAAGGAGGCTGTTGCAAATAGTTCAATCTGGAAGTAACAAGGGTATGAACAGCATTTTGGTTCTAATTGGATGGCTTTGCGAGCTTTCTGATTTTGTAAGTTGAAAAGGTTCGCTGATTTATTAATGCTTGCAATTGAGCTGCCATTGACATCGCAGAATCAACCTCACCCGAGATTTCTCACTGGGTTAGGGGGGCTGGACAGTGATGTAAAGTCCAGAGCAACAAGAAACAGACGACAGGGTAAATTTGGCAAGCTGGGCCCTGAACCGAACACCATACCTCGGTCTTTTCAGCATTGAGTTCAAAAAAGTTCTGTGACTCCAGTACTTGTATTTATTGATACAGTCTCAAGTTGGAGTGACAGCAAGTTAACGCCGTCTTCAGACCGTTGGACCAACACAGACACATTCTTACCTTGGTTTTCACAGCATTATATATGGCAACTCCATCCCATACTTTCTGATGATATGTCCGAGAGAAGAAGATTTAAAATGACAAATAGTATAGGACCGAGCACCGATCCTGACGGTAATCCGAAAGAAAAGCAGAAGCTGAGTGGACCGAAAATTTGCCATCGATGAGCACCCGCTGAGATCTCCCATGTAGTAGTATATGATGTAAACCATGTCAAGAGGAACATCATGTAAACAAGCAGATCCTCAAGTGCTTAAACAACACAAGATGGTCTATACAGTGTCGAATGCACTACTGAGATCAAGAAGGACAAGGATAGTAACACCTTTTCTCTCCATGCGCCACATGATTGTATTAGGACCTTGAGCAGGGCGTCTCATACTGTGGAATTGTTTTGTAGAGCAGACTGGAGTGGTTCTGGAGATTGTTTTCAGTCATGTAGTTGGTCAAACGGCTTGGAGACAAATACAAGTTAAACTACCTTTGTACAAGAAAATGGCAGATACTGAACAGGCCGGGTTAATTCTTCAGTATGTTGGGTCCAAATTGGGCTTTTGGCAAAAGGTGTAATAATACTGCCTCCTTAAGGGCACTAGGAACACTTCACCTTTCCGAAGGCGTATTCACAGCAGCACGTGATGGAGGGGCAGACGAACATCGTAAATGAACTCTTGATCAACAATGATGGAAATGGGTCAAGAATGCAGGATGGACCAGGTGTGCCAGCAGTTATTATTTGATTGACTTCGTTTTCACTGACCAGTTTGTGAAAAGATTACAGGAGTGGGGAGGAAACAGGGAGATGAAGGAGGAGGATCAACTCATGGTGAGTCCACAGTAAGGTAATCCCTGATGACTTTGATTTTATTTGCAAAAAAAGATTGGCAAAAACGATTAGCTAGTTCCACGGCACCTCATAGTCAGGTAACTTAGAAGGCTTCTTTCTGAATGATTTCAGTGATGATTCGGAACATCGACTTAAAGTCATTTCCACAATCCAAGAATCTCTGTGTAAGAAAGGCAATTTGGTGAGATAAAACTCACATTGTAAAATTCCTGTTTCCTTGAATTTTCTGAAAATCAGGAGGGCTTGTAGCAATCCAACCACTTTCTTTCAGATTGCGGCCGATATGCTTTCCTGGTGCAAGAGTCATTGAAACCACAGTTGTTAGGACGACGAAGCACACAGATTTCGTACAAGTGGTGCATGTTATTAAAGAAGTTGTGACAGGTTATACTGACAAAAAGGTCAGCAACATTATCACACGAGCCGAACTCAGGATCAGATGAAAATAATGTCCTCCTTGAAAGCATGTTTAATCAATAGAAGGATATTTCCTAGATGAAATAATTTTCACAACTTGCAGGAGGCTTAGTATTACTAAGCTACAGTGGACAAGCGGTGATCAGATAGAAGATCAAGACTTGACACTTTAATAACATTGTCCGTTTCACGTGAAATCACAAATCGAGAGTATCCCGTCACGAAGGAGCTGGGCCTTCAACAAACTGCTGAAAAACAAAGGAAATCCATGAATCATTGAACTTCCGTGTGTAGCAGTCAGTAGTATAGAAATATCAAGATGAAAATTCAAGTCACCAATAAATGAGACTTCTGTGCAATGAGGTAGTCTTGCAACACTGTTCAAAACTCATCAAGAAGACAGCAGCGATTTGATGTGGGCTGTACCAGTAACAACCCAGTGTGTGAAACACTTTGTTCCAGTGGAGAAAGGAAAACAACCTCCAATGCTCAAAGCTAGAGAGTGCGATGTACGATTGTCAGATTTGGACCAATGGTGAGATTTTTCTCTTGAAGGAACAGCGAGCCCACCATGAGAGTCACCATGACCACTGGAACATTGAAGACATCATAGCAGGGTGGAGTGAGAAAATCAGGGTAAAAGTCAGCACTGGCATCATCAGCAAACCATGTTGCAGGAAGAGCAAGTATGTCCATATTGTACTCAATAATCAAGGTCAGCGATGATTCTTGGATAGCTTTTTTCTTTGCAGATTGGCAATTCAAAGAAAACACCTAAGGGCCTTGTTTTGGTTTGAAAACGGTCCAAAAGATAATTTCCGCTTTTTTACTCTGTCCTGTCTGTCTTTTTAACCTTGGAAAAACTTCCCAGAGATGATTTTTGTGAAGTTTTTCACTGGGTAGATTAGTACAAGTTTCTGTGATGTTTTCACATTTTTCAGTGTTGATAGAAGTGAGTAGGCAATCCCTTGAATGGGTAAGTTAATTGGTAGTGCAGATAATTCTCATTTTAAGCTGGTCAAAGACTTCAGTCGAGGATAATTTGTGACAAGGATCCAAGCTGCAAAGTTCAACCAAACTCCTCATGATGTGCACAATGATATAGATGGCTACACAGTTATACAGCAGGGGGATAGTAGACACCAACCATATGGAGTATCAAAAGATGATGAAATCAAAAAAATATTGAATATTCTGTATCAGATGCAGCCAAAAGTGCAAAACAGAACAAGTCTTCTGATTTTTTTTAAAAAAAAAAAAAAAAAAAATTTCACTGAAAACTGTTGGAGTCTGTGAATGATGTTACAAAGTACAGGAGCTCATGTGGAGTGCAGCTAAATGCGACTCCAGAGGCTTGGATCCATGCATAATTCTCCACAAGAAGAGTTTGGCAGTGCAACGATTACTATGTCCTACACAGCGCTTAGAACAAATAGACTTAAAAATGACAGCGCACAAGAACATACAAAATTCCTTTTAGGTAATATATCCAAGGGAATCTTCTCAGTCCCTAAGGTAACTCTGGTCCAGCAGTCAAGACGACAAGGTTAAATAAGTCCCTCGACGAATAATTCCAAAGTATATACAGTCCAAAGATAATCACCAAGATTCATCTGTCCACAATTTGGAGAAATCCTATTTTATCCCAGCACTTCGGCTTCAAAGATGACAGTAGGCCTATTTAATGACAGCAACTTGCTCACATGGAATATATATCCTGGCACTATGTACTTGATGTCTGCTCCTAATGCCAGAGTAAAACTAGCTATCTTCTAGCCCCTTGTTAGTAGTGGATGCGAGCAGAGAGTCCTTCCAGTAATAGTATTTAACTACTCACAGAAAAAAAATAAAAGAAAAAGTTTCCCCTTTCTAACAATAATCATTACAATCATTCTCATGCATAAACATAACCTTACACTAGCTGACCAATTGGATTCATCACCACCGAATTACAGCACTTCATATATAATACTCTATGGGGGGATTCCCAGATCTTGCAACTGTTTTGAGTCTTTTTAAAGCATAAACAAGCTGAATCATTCTAATTTACATCTTTGGGAATTCCCCACTTCCCCTATTTGTGCAATCTAAACATGTGCAGCCTGCATAAACACTCTAGTGAATCCCCTTTTTTCTCCTCTTTCTATATAAACAAAATACTTTTCCCGTGAGAAATCTTTTCAAACTCAAATAACAATTGAAAAATAATATTTTATCACAAGTGTGAGTGGAAGAAACAGGTAAAGTAAATGGTAACAAGACTACGTCAACTTACCTCTTTTCTGTTCAAGTAAATTCCCTTAAACATCCGCATGTACGATCTTGAAGATCAACGATTTTTTGGGGTGCAAATTTTTGCACCATGTGGAGTCCCTCTCGACGGCATGACCCATTGCTTGTTTTGCCATGAAACACCTTTGCCCATTTACTTTCTCTCCACCCCTAACGGACTGAGTGCTTTTTTATTAATACAAATGATCTGAGGACACAACTTCAAAAATTGGGCTTGTAGGGTTTCCAGATATTTTAGAAAATAATTTTTTGTTTTTGTTTCGACCTGTCTACGTGTAGGAGATAGGCAGTGTTCTCAGTTCCATATTAGAAAAAAATATGGGACTGAAACTGAGTCTAAGGCAAAGGCTATATCACGACTGTCGTGCACAAAGTCTAAATTGGCTTATACTACTGACAATACCACAGGCGTATCATTAAGTCATAATACCATCGTCGTAACACCACTCAATTGGTAAATTATGCTACAACGCATGCAATGATAGGCCTACGCAGTGTAATCATCAGTACATTGTAAGTTGTGCTTAAATTACTCAACAGTTAAGCCCAGGGCCCCACGTCCGTTGTCAAATCGTCACTGCTATTAAAAGTTCACATCAATCATCTTCTGTTAAATTACCTATGCATACTCAAAACTCCAGAAACTTCCCCTGCAAAGTAATCTCTCAAACTAATAACCTTGAACATACGCGCCATTGCTACAGAGCTAGGCGCTCTGTAGCCATGCGCACCGATACACTCTATATCCAAACAGCCCTATATAATTATTCTACTCCCAAACCATTGCACTCCTGGATGTAGTCATATTATTCGACCAGGGTGCCATAATGTTATATATGTTATATGCACTTGTCTTATACCATGCTAGTGGTCCGAATATACCCCAAATGACTTGGTCCTGTACTTCTTTATTCTTGGTGTATTGGTATAGTTTAACTATAATTTTGATAATTGAATAAAGATGATTAATAATGGCCTAATGGTAATATACGCATTTAGATCACATCTAGTGCAGTTTAGTGGTCCATGTAGACGGGTCTCGACCTTTTGCTTACCCAACCAAATCATTGTGACATGAATGCATTCATAAGTTTGATCGTATTAAATGTTTTCCCACTTCTCAGGGCACCATCCAATCACTGATCATGACATGCTATGGATGAGCGTATTACCCACACCCTGTGTGCATGAACTTGGGGAGAAGGCCTGTTTTTAGATATGTTGGAAGCCTTGTTAGGAATGGTCGTTTCGGATCTTTTTCAGCAACGTATGTCAACCAAATTACATCACCATGTAGAAAATAAGATTATCTTGGTTGTCAGCTTCTACGAAGAGTATAGGTCTAACCGTTTGTCCATGGCGCCCTCTTGAATACGCCATGCAATCACTGGTGATTTTTGCCATAGAGTTAGCATTATACCCTACCAAAATACCACTCTTTATAAATTAACCATTTTCGGATTTTTCTGAATGTTCTATCATAATAAAATTCACACATGTTATTTATGATAATATATTCTACAATTAGAGCTTCTACCAAGATAATCCCTTGAGCACTTTTCTCGCAACGACGTGAGTTTTCTCATGTCCTATGCGTTAAGCACAGAGTACGCATGACGGGTCATATGCCTATTGAATGCACTGTGTACACAGTGAATAGGGAAAATGGACAGTAACTGCAAGATGTTAGAATTTTACGTTAGATTCAAATCCAAGACAGTAAGGAAAGTACCTGAAAAGTTTTAACCCTCGTAACTACCCCACCCCCCGGTCGTACCACCCCCTGATTTTTTTCGTAATTAAGGGACAAACATCATCTTGTCTGGTATCAGTGTGTAGCTAGCTACATGTCCTTTCTTCAAATAATGTACAAACATATCAAGTTCTAACAATATAACAAATACGTATTTATTTCGGTGTGTTTTTCTATATATCTTGGACTTATGAGCAGGTAATAATATTAATTTGGAACTATTTAGTATAGTACTCTATAGTCTGTAAACATGAGCAACGTTTTCCTAGTGCCATCCGCTGTGGAGCTTTGAGCTTTGAACTGGATACGTAATTAGTGATCGCTTTTTATTGGCAGGAGTTAAACTGTCATTCTGCAAGTGCACAATTCGGAATGATCTAGGGCAGGTAACCGAGTAATATTTTCCCTTTTCCTAGAGGTATTCGTATTGAAGCGTTGAGCTTTGCACTCGAAACCTAATTAATGACATTTGATTGACACGAAATCAGCTGTCAATTCTGTAACATAAAATAGTACAAGTGAAAAAGATGCATGAAATTTGCTATTTTTCCTTTATTGTGAATTATTACCTATTACTCGAAATGTGGAGCTTAAAAACAGATTGAAAGTATAAAAAATAAAGAAAAATAAATAAGAATAAATAAATAATATCCAAACCAAAATCTTTAGCCCTAAGAACTCACAGGCAAATGAGAAAAAAGAGTAGCTTTCTTTCTTCTGATCCCACAATTTTGAACACGTCCCGGTAAAATCTGGGGTCTCTTGGGACTACCTATTAGCGATCGGGCATGGACTTTATTATGCCTTGATATGATTTGCTAAATCAAGAAATCGTAAAAAAAAATCATTAAAAATCAGATCTTTGCATATCTGTAACAATAATAGGTATCCTAAACTCCTTACAATTGTGCTAACTGAAAGCAACCTAATAAGGACAAAATCGGATATTTTAGTCATTACTCTCCATACGGACACTTAATGCAACACATGCAACAGCTTGTAACAACTTTGGTTAATTCAACAACAGGCAGAACGAGAATTACTGTCTCTTGTTCTTTGATACATGTATTAGCTTTACTTACATGCGTCTTTCTTGAAGTCCTATCAGGTTTCTCGAGAAATAACAATTTGTATTTGCTTTCTTCAAATAGTTAGTTCAGTGTCTGGTTTGTTAGTGAGTCTATTAGTGCGATTGTTTGTTTTAATGTAGGGCGAGTTTAGGACGATGCCCTGTGGAATTAACTCTGTTAGTGTTATAGGAATGCAATACCATATTTTATGTTCTTTAAATTAGGTGTGTTCCGTTTTCTTCTGTTTGGCTATAGCTTGTTGTGTCCTATTTAAATACAGTATCTTAGGAAAGAATATCACCACTACGATTAGTCCATGGGGCTTTCATAACTAGGATTGAGCGGGAAGTGTTGTATTATATTCAAAAGTGTTTTCACTATCTTTATTTGTAAATGTTTTGCCATATATATGGAGATTCCCGTTTAGCTTTCTTCTCTCATCCATCCCGTTCTCTCTCTCTCTCTCTCTCACTCTCTCTCTCTCTCTCTCTCTCTCTCTCTCAATCATCATCAGTTTACTGTACAAGAATGGAGTTCCAATTCTATCCAGGCGGACAATTCTGTTTTAGATCAGTCTTGTGCTTTTCCCCTTACCATAAATTGGAGACCAACGGGTTTTAGTTTGTTTGCCTCGAAATGCAATTGAACTCCGGGAAGTGTAGAATACGGATGTTAGTTTGTATAGTGTAGAAATTAAAAACAAAAGTTGCTATCTGAATAAAAAATAACAGCAAGTGACTTTTCATGGGAAGAATGTACCACAGGTAGGTAGGCATATCGGAATTTCCTTCCCTTTCCGCCTATTTTTTCAGCGCACCACTGCTCAGCATGTAATTATAACGTTATATTTCACACATTCCCATTTCCATCACACATTAAAAAACACTGTATGCAAACACAACTAATCTACTATCATCACTGTACGCACATTGTATCCTACTTCGGCCCTGGAACCTAGGGTGAATTGCAGGTAACAGACCCGGGATATTCCCCTACTCTTTCGACAAGGACTGCAATTGTTACGTGCCAAGGATGACTCGCCTGAAACACGGGACCACCATTGACATGAACTCTCCGAAACATGAGGCGCCGGGCAGACACCTGCACATTCTATGCAATGGGCGGGAGCGAGGTAGAATTCCATAATCCAACACTTATGCAATTATGCATTTTCCGTTCCGCTTACAGGAACTATTTGAGTGTGGCCACGAAGCCCGACTCTCGCGGAGCTCGAACGAGGGCCGCTCGATTCGTTTTCTTATACCCTACCTACCGACGGTTCACAGCGCCCTTAGACCCTAGGCCACCTCGCCCTCTGAAGAGATGCGATAAATAAAGGAAAAGAAGAGTGTCCATCGGTTGTTTGTTTTGGTGTTTGTGTTGGTTTGCTCTCGTTTCAATATATTTGGCAGCTCTACGTTGTGACGTTTGGAAAGAAAGACCTCTAACTCTTAAAGAAAGATTCCTAAAGTGTTTCATCAGCGATAAACGTTATTTAAATTCTAACGTACTCATTTAAATGTATATTACACCTAATGTTTGAAAGAGATATTGCTATGGGACTGGACGATTATGGTGGCTACTGTGTTTAATATGGAAATGTTTCAAGACGTTCTCAATTTCACTGGCCATCTGCAAAGTAAATAAATATGCTAAGATGTATAAACGCATTTTCTAATGGACGACCACTCAACTATTGAACATTAAATAGATTTTAACATTTTTTTTTAATTCTCTCCACGATTTAATACACGCTTGGTTCGTCAAAGACGAACAATAAGGTTTCCTATGTCAATAAAATTTGCAATGTACAAGTATCGTTAGGTTTAAAAAAAAATCATGTTAAATTTAATAATTAAGCACTCGCTTAGATGTTGGATATACGCATCTTTAATTGATTATAAACCTGGTTCAAAGGTCTATTCCGGTATTGAAAACGTCGTAAGAGTTTCTACTTGGCACATGTTGCCAAGATCGCAAATAGTTATCTGGTTACAATGTCGATAAAATGGATTAGATTAAGGTTAGGAATCCCTGAAACTTGTGAAAACACTTTAGTGTGGTCGATAGCACATAACTGCACAAAAAAGTATCTCGAGCATGTTTTTCGATCAGTGTTGGCCAAAGTCAGACCATTTTGAAAGTTTTAGAATATACATTTTGTTTCCTAGGTCTTGCTCTTCATTTAGCACCTCGTTGTAAAAAAAGCGAGCAAAAATGGCTGCGATAGAGCGCACGAAAGACGCAAACCCCCAACCAAAAGTTGCAGTTTTGGATTTTTCAATGGTACGGTGTGTACAAGCAAATAATACGTGTGTATTGATTTTGGCACAGAAAGGGGGGTTTTTTTTCCGACTGAATTAGCGAGGAGAAAGCCTAATTGCAATATTGATTGTGGACAAGTGTTGGTCCAGTACACTGCAAATGCCCATTGAAAAATCCAAAAACTTTAACTTTTCCGTTTTGGGGGGTTTTTGCGTCTTTCGGGCTTTCTATCTCAGCCAGTTCTGCACGATTTACAAGCCAGGATTAAATGAAAGAGCAGACCTAGGCAACAAAATGTATATTCGAGGAACTTTCAAAATGGTCGGACTTTGGCACAATACTGATCTTAAAAAAATGCCGAGATTACTTTGTGCCAGGTTGTATTCGAGTGAAGAGTAGTGCATTTGTAGGTAAGAACAGCCCATTGGACAAACCAAATGTATCGGGTATGTGCATAACATTAACGATACCGCTGGTTTATCAAACGTATCGAGAAAGTAATAGCGAATCAGTTGACATGCTGCTAGTCAGAAGCATAAAAGGAAAACAAGGAAGAAATGTGTGTCAGCAACGATATAATAACACCTGAACCAGTGTACCTAATTTAGACTTGACTAAACAAGTCTGGTGTTGACATTGTTCATTGATTTTTGGTAATAGGAGACTTCTTGATTTCTCTACAAACTTTTGCAGAGGAGGGGTGCCACCTCACTAGATGTTTTTGCACCCTTCCAAAACCTAAACTTCTGGCACCAGAAAAGGATAGTTTTGCACCCTACCATAACCTCCTTTTCTGCTGCCATAATATTTAATGTAACTGTCATATTTATATTTTGCACTCACAAACAAGCACTGACAGTGTATAGGTAAAGTGCAAGACGTCTTGCAAATGATAGATAGGGGTGGGTACCGCCCCTTCCCTTAACGGGAAGATAAGTATTAATATTCCTAGATTTTAGTACCAATGAATAGCTATAGTACTCTCTTACTATAATACAAACATGAGTACAAAAATGCTGGAAAAACGTCAGGAACGACGTCATACAGTCTGCAACGTAGCTAAACTCTCGTTTCTTAAGTCACGTGTAGAATAGCGGGGAAACAAATTTTGCACCAAATATGAAATTTGCATGAGGTATTGAGCTAAATTTGATTGTGACTAGTTTTATATCCCCGTCGTCCTTTTCGGTCAATTACTATCAATCTAACGATCACCGCAAAAAGAACGTAGCGTTATTTTTATTGTTAAATCTAGATCCCCCTAAAAACAAGGGGGGGGGGGGGGGACAATGGTCATGCAGGGGTGATTTTTGGTGTTTTCTTACATTGCAGAGGGTATAAGGTCAAAGTGATGCCATGAATTGGAAATGTTTGTGTTTATTTTCATACCAAGAAAAAAGGGGCTCTAAGCTATCCTGTGGTACCATATTTAAGAGTGAATGCTTAATAGGGGATATCCCGGGATCGCATCTCCCCTTTTGAAAAAAAAAATAAATACGGTCTTGTTTAGTTAGGAAGAGGTTGGGTCGGGAGCTGTAGTTTATGTCACTTAAATTACAGATTTTGTTTAAAGTGACAGGAGGAGATTTTTTTTTCAGTATACGAATTTCTCTCAATTCACTGGATCGATTGTAGACCACCTACCGAGAACGTTTCAAAGGTTTGTTGGACAAACAAGTACAAAAGAAAACCGCAAACATTGTTTTGACTTGCTTGCAATCATAATCGTCCCCATATAGACCGTGTTACATTGGTAAGCATTCTAAATATGCAAAAAAAAAAAGAAAAGAAAAAAAAGGGGTTCAAAAAAAAAAAAAATGGGGGAGGGGCGAATTTTGTCTGGAAATATACTCATATCTCTTTAACAACTTCTTTGTCATTGATTGAATAATTCGGAAGTTTAAACCTCTCTTTTATGTCAGATCAATTTAGGCTGAAGTTGGGTAAAATTTTGAGCTAAATCTTTTCAATTGTCTTATTAATTGCTAAGTGGGCATTTGAAATATCAATGCATGCCATGTATGCGGCCTGCAGAGTTTGCCATATTCTCCACATCTTTGGAAAGACATGAATTTCCTGAGGCATACACAGAAATGATATCATGAAACATTCAGTGTCAATACCACGTATTTGGCGTTGAGTCCTATCATGAACATCTCCGGTAAAGTTTGAAGGTTGGGAGATGAACGGAAGTTAACTGGCATCGAATGGCCGTGACTGGATAATCTTATCCCGATTCCAAATTGTACTAAAGTGAAAAAATGAATTAGCTGTTTACGCCAATCTTACATCAATGACGTTGCCCAGTTCATAGCAATCGCCCTACATCGCACCAGAACGTTAATAGGTAAAATGACCTTTATGATTCTCCTCGAAGAGCCAGTGAAGACCATGCCAAGTAGCTCATTCATAGACGGCTGGTTAGTGTCACTAACACTCTTTGAGAGAATTAGCTCTTATCCTGTTTGAACGTTTGCTGTGCGTGCTGAAGTCGTTTTGTAGCAGTATCATAATCCCCGTACTGTTTGCAGGCCAGGAATTGGTTCTTGTTTCGGTACTTGACCCAGTCTTTCAGAGCAGACAGTGAATGACGATTTCCTTACATTAAGAGTATTATGTCTTGTTGGGTTTGAGCGTACTTTTAAATAACACCTCTTTCATGTTCCTGTTACCTTAACCTCTAACATACTACAAACAACTTTTAAACATCTTCTTTCTTAAAGTGGCACTGGTACATTGTCACCGAAATGTGAAGTTCCTTTAGTTTGCTCTCAAAACAGTTTAAGACCTTGGAAGATAATATATGTAAAAACACCCGACGACATGACCTGAGTTGTATGTTGTAATCCTTTGACACGCCCTTCATTCTAAAACTGCTTATTCAAAATGATAAGATATCTTGTGCAACAGACACTTAATGGAATTCCTGTCAAAATTGTCAAAGGTCAAACAGAAATTCAAAGATCTCCGACTAAAAAAATGTGTTGAAATATGCGTAGCTGGAAAATGAATGCAGGACTTTTTTTTTTATTGTATGTCATATGTGAATTCGCATTTGACCTTTGACCGTTTGGACAAGATTTGTATTGTCTCTCGAACAAGACAACATGTAATTTTGAACATAGCCAGTGTTGTTGTATTGGCCGTTGTTTTCAGTATGCTACGGGCTATGTTGATATCGTGACATATTTCTTTGTCCTGTTGTTCCCTCCACAGGCATCCAATTCTGAGATGAGGGATGGCGCTGAGAACATGGTATCATTCAATATTGAACGGGGTGGTGGTTGTTGTTCTACAAAAAGTGCGTCAATAGTTCTTTCTAAGATTGTTGCCGTCAGTAAGGGGAAGGTTACGCCTATAGAGGGCGTCAAATATCCCATTGATGATTCCCCTTTTCACTCATACAAATAGACTATGGGATATGCTGTTGTTTTGTTGTCCACATCGGGGGCTAGGGGAAAACAAAGTGTAAATTCATAATATATACATTATCAAAATCATATAACCCGCAAATAAAACTGGCACATTTTCTTGAAAATGAATAAAATGTCTCTTCAATTTCATCACCCCAATATCAGTGCCTAATGGATACACTTGAATTCAGCAAACAATGGAGCTAAAGCTATTCCACTATCGCGTCGGTGTGCGGGGAGAAAAACACTTCCGATTCATTTTCATCTGGTAGTACAGGACCTGTGCTATATTGTCTCGCAGTAGAAAAGATTTCAGGTGTTATCACCTCTCCGATTTTAGATTGTTTTTCATGACGTTTGCACAAAATACTTATGCTCATTCAAAAAATAAATAAATCTTGATTCCCTATTCGAAAAGGAAGAAAGACGAACAAAAAATCAGGACAGACAAGTTGCTGGGCAAGCCTTACAGAACCAAAATCCGTAACGCATTGCTCATGGTTTGCTGAAGTCTATACATAACCATTGGTCACTGATATTGAGAAAAAGACATTGAGGGTTATATGACGGTTGTATGATTTAAATGATTTATTATGAATTTACACTTTTGGGTTTTCCCATAGCCCCCTCCCCATGGGGACAAAAATTGTTATACAGTTGGTTATTTGGTCTACGCCCCATAGTGCTAGAGATCCAAAATATAGAATTGATTTAAAGAGACACTGGCACATTTGAAAAATAGTGCGCCCTCAAGATTTTTCAAAATCGATATTTTTGCATGGTTTTAAAGATTTTACATACAAAAGCCCTCACCCGAAATAATTAAGACCAAATCAGCTTCCTTATGGGTAAACGGAACGATTTTATAGTTTAGCGTCGCCGGCGACGCGAAATTCAGCAGAAGACGAAAATGGCGTTTAACACAAGAACACGCACGCCGTATGCATGTTTCTCACGCTATGTACATTGTTTGACCGGTCTATAACCTTTGTGGTTTTAATATCAGTGAGTACGAGTCAAAAATATTCATGTAATATACACATTTGTTGATGAAAGTTATGGAAAACTTAAAAATTGGCCTACAAATTACCTGGATGTCTTTATCCTCATATCAATGCCCCTATCTGTTTTGGGGTATGTTATTTTTATGTGTAAAATATATCTATGTTCTTCCAATGGCCTAGACTATCATTTGAGAGCAATTGAAGAAATTTCATATTTTGTGAAAATGTGCCAGTGCCGCTTTAATGATGCGATGATGACATGTGTGTACTTATACGCCACCGTGTAAGACCTTTATAGGTATTGGGGAGGGAGAAGTTAATAGTGAAGAAAGAGAAATAAAAAACTAATACAGACGAATTAGGACACAAAATGGGTCGAAGAAAAAAAAAATGAGATACGTTCAATATGAATCTCTCACTCGCTTTGAAACAACCATTATTTTGTTTGGCCTTGAGCCTGCAAAGTGCATGGTTGCGATTACTTAAGCTATTAGGATGTAAAGGGCAAATTGAGTGTGAGGTGTAAGGATTATAAAGAAGCAAATTTTGTAGTATATCTTGTAAATGTAGATAGAGCAATGGCCTGGCGTGCACTCAGAACTGTTGACCAGGTTGGTCTGAGAGGAAATTGGATTGGGTTTAATTCTATGTAAGTCACACATACATGTCATAACCGAAGAGGTTTTTTCTGAATTTGTAAACATGAACAAAGTCAGTTATCTAATTTCAAAGTATATGTAACATAACATTTAGGCTGAAACCAGGTACGCTGTCAATATGCCGCCAAACTGTTTTCCAGACTTAGTAACAGAGCGACGACGCACACAAACGCCACACTATTTTTTTTAAATATAAACCAAGGCTCGCTAGCCTGTCCTGTTGTTCAGTGGATTCAATGCAAAAAAAATGTTCTGCAAACAGGCAAAATATCCATCGCTGGGCAAAAGGGGTAAACAAATTACAAATTATCACGAATAACCACATTTCTTTTCCCTTTCCGAAATAATGTACACAGGGTTGGGTTATTATTGTACTAAATAGAGCCCTTTCTGCTATTCTAATAGCAGAAAACATGTAAATGGAAAAAAAAGGGCCCATACCAAAACATTATAAAGTTATGTTTGGCTGATTTTTTTTTTCAATCTGTATTTAATTGTGTGTGTGTAGCTTTGGAAGGCGCCTCCTGTAGTAAAAATACAAATTAATTGCTCTTTTAATTAATTAGTACTTATGGACTGAAGCCCCCTCCCCAATCAACTAATGGGAGTCTCAATTTCTAAACAGACCGTTATTGTTCTATATTTCTTCACTAATATTAATATCTTTGAGTAGGCTATGTGCAGAGTTTCGATTAATTATTCTTATGAAAATTCCCCCTTATCCACTAACGTGTGTAAAAGGACCTTATCCTCATATTTTTTTACCGAGTGCAATATTATGTGACCCCGTTAAAATTGGACTCGGTTTTTATACCTTCAGGCTTTACCTGTTAAAATAGAGAATGTTAGAGGAATTAATTTGGTTAACCATCGTCTACCGAGGGGGCGGGGTGGTTACCCCCATTCATCGGGTTTTTCCAACCGGCTTGACTACAACCCCCTTTTTGGGTGCCAAGTTATTAATGTAATTGTCATGTGAACATGTTCGCTCCTTTTAATCAAAAACAAAATCCACCGGGGATAGGTAAGACAGGGTGATCCCAAAGTGATGAATTGGGGGGGGGGGATTATCACCCCCCTCGGAAGAGAAGTACCAAATGCAAACACAACAACAGGAAAACATCCTGAATTTGGTACCAATAGATAGTATGGGCCTCCTCTTTCCATGATACCCAAAAACGAGTACCAACATGCTAGCATTACGTCACAATGGGCGTAATAAAGTTCGCATGTCAGAAAACTGCCATTTCCTAGACACACACAGTGAAAAAATTATTTTTTCGCCCAAAAGGTTAGGGAAAATCAGATTTCATGCGGTTTTTGACTCTACTTGAGGGAACATGACTATTGTTATAGAATGCAGCAACTTTGAGCTATAATAAGGTGTTTGAGTCACTAAATTGCGAAATTCAATTGAGTCATAGTGACGCATAATGGGAGTTAGTACCAATGTTTTGGTACCAAGGAAGAAAAGGAAGAAGAAACTTAAGCTCCTTTGGTACCAAATTTACAGGGATCGGGTGTTTCAGTAACGAAAATCACAGGGGGATAAACCAAACCCCCCCCCCTGGCGGAGTTTTGTTACCAAAAATAGCTCAGGTAGGACGAGGGTTAACCCACGCAGGTAATTTTACCGTCCGCGTGATATTTTGATTTGTGTATTCCATATGTTTCAATGTGAATTCATATTGTTTCTCGTACATGCTGACAGCTCTGTGTAGCGTTACGACGTCTCGTCGACGCCAAGATCAGAAATACCCTTTAAACAAAAACAAATGAGCCTTGTGCACAAATTATCTGAATTTTATATGATAATGCTGGTTTAATATGATTTTAATCAACTTGATTAGTTCAAGAATTTGGATTTTCAAGTACACAATTACAATTCGGATTTTACAATCTTACTTTTAAGTCCACATAGATGTAATGACTTATGTCTAGAATTAAAAGAAGTGTTGTACTTCAGCGAAACCCCCAAAATGGCAGCATGCGAAGTCATAGTGAATAAAAAAAAATGTGCATGAAAAAACACAAAATTTGACCCTGACCTGTTTACTCAACTGTTACGCAGTTGATGTTTTCATGATCTGCATATTTTCGACTTTCTATGCTGAAAAAAAATGACGTAATTTGGTGAAGAAATGAGGTACATATGAATGATTTTCACTGCTGATCCAGAAAGATTTGTCACCATAGACAAATAATGGAACTGAAAACCCAGCTTAACTGTGTAAATCACATTGGAATGGGTTAAAAATGGATCAGCCGCGAAAATCGTTCATATCTATCTCATTTCTTCACCAAATTCCTTCATTTTTTCAGCATAGAAAGTCGAAAATATGCAAATCATGAAACATGAAAAGCTATAATAATTTTTTTTATTCACTCTGTATAATCCACATGAATCTTCTTCAGAAGTTCTTTTTTCGGTTCAGTCCTGAAGATACCATTGTCCAGCAGTTCAAGACGATGGGGTTGTTCTTCGACGACACTAATTTCGTCTGTCACAAATGTCCACTATTAGGACCATAAAATGGAATCCTTTGTAATTTATATTTTATTTTGTGATCTATATTATATATGGTATACTGCACTACTCCACCACATTGGAGATGCACAACAAACTACTGGCCAAGTTCTTTTTATCTGCATTATTTATGTCTTTCCGTAATAAGGTTTTCCCTCTTATAAATATTACAGGATCATCATGCCTAAGTATAGCTTAATACTGCAATTGGATCAGACACAAAAGATGACATTATATACATTGCATCAATCTAACATTAATCACGACATGGAAAACTACCTATTTTGCAATCTGTTTTGCAACATGGAGCACACGGAAAACCCCAGGCTCCGACTTGTAAACAACGCCTGGAACCGTGAGAAATCCTTTCTCAAGTAAAATAGAGAAATAAAATAAAATTAATATTTTAAGCATAAAATGGCAGATCAAGTACCAATCCACTAAATATTTTTACCTACTGGTTAAAATATTCCATATGAAAGACTGCTTTTATTCCTTGCTTATTACATTAACTTTAAACTTTGTTGTGTTATATGTAATGCAATTTCTTTGCCCAAGCATGACAGTGGTCAATGTTCGGTTTACACTCTTTAATTGGCCGCCCATGAAAAACTACACGTGTTTTCATAACAGTTTCGGCCAAGATTGTGAGCTTGAATATCTTGGAATTGTGTTTGTATATATCTATCGTTGCTGTTGATAGCTGTAACACTTATTTATATAGGAGTTTATGGCGTCAAGCTGGGTGCCCCCTCCCATATCAGAGAGTCCGAGGCGTATGTGAATTCCATAGTCTGTACGGAATAAAGCATTAACTGGATGGAATAATTGATGTCTGCCGTGAAATTCTATTGCAGAGATCTCATTTCACAAGAAGAAATCATTCAGAGTTCTATGGGCCTAACACTATTGCTTATTTCTTTTATACCTTTTTTGGTTTTAAAATTATACGGACTTATTTGAGTACAAATTTTGAGTTATCGGTCTAGTCGTTTGGATGGTAAAAGCCAAAGGTGTACTAAATTGTTCCATATGTGTTAATGAATGTGGCCGTCTACATTTAGTTTCTTTTATACGTGCTTGTCTATTAAGGATTCGAAACATTTTTAGTATGTGTTCTGCAACAAGTGCAAATTAAATAAAATCATACAGTATCATATGGTATACTGTTATACTATCCAGAAATACTTTATACATCAAAAGGTGACTATCTTTAGTTCCAGGTGACTACTTTAAATTAAAAAAAAAATACACAAACACTATATTTGGGAAATTTAAATAAATCCTGGTGCATTATAGTGCAGGTATTTGCAAGTGAATTGTGTCTTATTTATTGAATTGAAATTAGTTGGTCCGGCAAAAAGGAAAAACTCTCTAATCATAGGTAAACGTTTGGACTTCAAAACAGTAGTAACGCCAGTGGTATTACTTCCAGTATTTTTACAGGATGTGACCCACTATATGACGTCACAATATTTCAAATCCAAGCTTGTGCGAGTCTTCGAAGAAAAACTAAAAAATCAAAGTGATATTGAAATACTGAAATTACTACAGCGTTAGATCTTGATGTGCATTAGTTTGTCGAAAAACCTTCAGAAGGAATACATGGGTAATTAAGTTGTTGGTAATTTTATTGGGAAATGGTATCGTTTTGCAGAAAGAAATGCACTAAAAAATAAGAAAAAAAGGTAATGATGACGGAATGACGACTACATGGGATTGCCCAGAAGGTTGAACAAAGCTAAACAAGTTGAATGGATTGTATTTTCAATGCTATCTTATTATATATATTGATTCCATCGACTAAAAACTCCAGCCCCTACCCAAATGCGATCAGGAAAAATAAAAGTTGATAGTAATAACATGAATATATTTTAATCTTTCCCTTGAGCTGGCCAGTGCACAAAAGTGTTGAACAAATGCACGTGCGCTTGGCCAGACTTGAACCGACAGCCTCCGGATTACTAGAATATAGTAGAACAGCGCTCCTGCCAACTGAGCTAACAAGCTAACCTTGATAGAGAAGCGATAGATCAACTCTGTAGGTATGGAGTTGATCTATCAACTATATTTCGGCAACGTCTTTTCAAACTGCAGTATGGTCACTACCGTCGATAAATCCTACCGAAAATAAGATATACCCGTAAATTTATCTCATCATGATCATACTAAAACTGAGGCACTCTTTTCAAACTGCAGTACTTCGCAGGTACTTGAAAAATATAAACATTGCAAACCTCTGCTGGAATTGACAGCTTGTTCATGACTAAATTTGCCTTATATGGACGATGGACAAAGCCGATTGAAAAATTGAATATTTATAAATAAAATATACATATTTCAGACGTATTCTGCGGTCTATGTGAATAATTGGACCACTCCTGTGTTAATAATTAATTAAATAAAATTGCTAATGGAAACCGCTCGAAAAAAATATCAATCCTCGTACCCACGAGTGCTCACCAAAGTTCACCAAAGTTCGAACCTTTAAAAATCAACGGTTATATGAGTCGGCGTTCCTACTAAAAAATCATATATTTAGAGTCTTTGGACTTCGATTATTACTTTAAATAGGTAAGAAGAGGTCGCAATTGTCAATTGTAATCATTGATTTGTACCCAACTTTATGACTTACTAAATTTGAGCCCCTAAGTTGCTCTTTCAATACATTCACATAAATGAGAGCTAGTCCAGACCACATTGGAATCTAGTGTAGTAATATATTCAACGTTAATAATTTTTCATACTTAGGACTACGGAGTGTTTTCAAGAGCATTACATTGACAGGGAATGGTGCACATAACTACAAAGAACGATGTTTCGACTAGAATATTTGTTGTATATATTTATTAATCTTTGTTAGAATATTTGTTGTCCCATTATTTAAGTATATTCTTTTCAGATATAAGGGATTGCTAATACGCCATGTGAAAATAAATTAGAAACATGATCAAATGTTTGATGGATATAGTCGTTTAATTATTTGTTAAATTTAGAAATGACTACAAGTGATTTACCCATGTTAGCGCAAATGTGATATTGAAATCTGTATCCACTAGCGCAATTCCTATACTTGTATATTGAAGTTGTTCTCTGTACAAAAACGACAATGTCCGTCGAAGAAGGTTGTACATTTATTAAAGAATCCTTACGCCTCTTAAGCAATAGTATTCATCAATCTGCGCCACTAAATTGACCCTTTTCAAGCCTGAAGGATGTTCGAGTGCAATTTCATTGACATTTCCTTGTAATTGCATTCAATTACAATCCTTGCAGCAGTCGGCATCTGCGTTTTTTGATCTCTCTGGATTTTATTCCAAAATTCTTTTAATTGCGGAGTCTGGACTATCTGAACTTAGACCTATATGCGCAAAAAAGATAGGGAAGGGATTAGGATAAAAGGGCTAATTTGTTTCTGCGTGATTTATTGCTTCAGGAATATTCTTGTTAAGCTGACAGTTCTAAGCTCATATTCAATATATTCCATGCCATTTTGTATATAAACGTTTTCACTTTGTAAATTCAACGAATTTACAATGTATTGTAACGGCGTTTTCTGTTCATTCAGATTACCGGTTTATATTCCTATATTTAAAAGAAAAGAAAGAAGATAAAAACAAAACAAAAAACATTAAACTGAAATACAAAACAGAAAGCGGCACAATTAGGTAATCATACCGATTGTTACCTCACGTTGTGCCTGTGAACAAATGAAAAAATCCCGTAAAACGGAAAGTAGTAATTGTACAGTTTTTCGGGTGCCTAGATTTTGATAAATACCAGGCCATCCAATACCGATCATGTTTTTGGACAAACGTGTGATATTTTGTACAAACCAAAAGAATAGGGTTTATGTGTTATCACTTTTAAGCAAACCTTACAAATGTCAATTGGTGAAATTATCAGAGAGCTTGCTGGGAAAAGAAAAAAATTATTTGTAGAAGTTAAAGTTTCAGCAGCAAATCGAACTCACTCCTATTTACTTAGTTTATTACGTTATCCTTGAGTATTGAATTTTGCCTATGAATTATTCCTCATAAAAAAGAAATATTAAAATTCGTTTAACTTATTTTAATAAAGATACATTTAATTCACACCATATTATTCCATGACCAAAAAGTCGATGGTGTAAATAAAACACATTTAACGTAATACACGATAACGTATTAAACATAGCAAACATTTCTGACTATTTTTCACACCTCCTATTAATTAAGATTTACCTGATTGAAAGTTTATATAATTTTGGTGGTCGGAAAATGAGTGACTTTGCCACACTTGGTCAATATTTCTCCTCCCTGATTAAATAGTTTGTTTGGTTGCAGAGATAATGTAATAAACTTCCTTGAAAAGGTCGCATTAACAAACCTTCACAATTTCTTAGACTTTTTAACGGTCATTGTGAGCTGAAGGAAAAAATCTTTCCAACTACCAGATTATGTTTACCTTGAACTAAGATGCATAGTCAATATCTTAGTTTCACCAAACCCAGCATCTGCTCTGTGAAGGGCAGCGTAATAAGTAAGGTTTCACGGACACTATGTTTTTATTTTAAAAATATAAAAATAAACTGAGAATACAAGGAAAAACAACATTACATAATTTCTTCACATGTTTGGCAACAAGAAATATTGATATTCGGAAGAATTCTAGCTGCTAAGTATTTTTTTCAATATATTAAAATAATTTTTATGTTTGCTTTGGTCATTTTTTCATATTTTTTATGTTTGAAAGCAAAGATCTCATAGAAAATAAAATAGAAAGCATGGCAAACTGTATCCCTTACGTCCCAGATAGGAAAATGACTACCAACCTTACCATCACCGCAAAAAAAGAGATAGCGTTATTAGAAGTTAATTGTCTTGTTAGATCTAGGAGCAATTTCCCACTAAACACAAGGCAGGAGTCCCCTCCCTGATTTTTGAAAAGTGCACAAACATTGCATTTGGGGATTTAAAGGATAATATGCCCGAATGCAGCTCAACGGCTTCTATCAAGTATTACCATTATACATTTCCAATGAACCATTGTTCAAAGGTTTTATTGACAAATATCTGGAATTGCGATGGCTTCATGAAAATCGACCATATGCAGCTAAACTTGTTATTCCATTGTCCACTGCAGCTGGTGCGCTACGTAACCTGAATTCATTGTCACATTTGCCCATTTTTTCTAGTCTGATATTTCAAGGTCGGTATATGTTTTGCGTAAAAATAAATCCATATTTCGCGGACAACGTGTGATATTTTCGATTAGGAAGATGTTTAAAAATATTGTTTTTCATACAAATATTTTGTCGCCCACATCATATACTGTCGTATTTTACAAAGGACTTATGCTAAGAAAATCGCGAGTGGACATCTACTGGACCATTTCAATCACATACCTCCAAAGTAAGCATAAAAGAAACGATTTTTTGGCTATTTCTAAGAAAGATTATTGTAACGTTTAATATTTAAAAAAAATGAAATTTAAAAACCCATATTTTATCCCATTAATTAAACTATAAAGTCAGATATAGCCAAGCAAACGAACAAAAAGGAAAAGCAGACGACGATCAAAGAATAACAACTGCGTTGGCCTGAAACAATGGCCACGCGTATGTGTATAAGTATTTACAACCCAAACCGTTTATTTCACCCATCGATCAAGCAACTGCTCGATACAATAGTGTAAAATAATACGTTTGCAGTAAAACGAGTGATAAGAGTGATAAAAGAAAAGTAATTATTACAGCAAAACCATAATGCATCATTATGCTGTGCAATTTGCATTTAGGTGCATTACGCCTTGGAAGAAAAAAAAAATGTTTGCATTATAATAAAATCTGTGGAAAATAATAAATGAAAAAAATGCTATACATCAAAAGAAGTCGAAAAAATATATGTATGATCACTACGAAACCCAGCGATATCATTTAGTGTGGGTCTCTACGAGTTAATTACTTTACTCAGTGTCCACTTGGGTAGGCCAGTAAAAAATTATGGGGACTTCTTGATTATTTCTTCAACTTAATTCACTAGCATCTTACATATGCTATAAACCGGTTTAGTGCACCCGGCTACACATGGACTTTCGTGCGGATAAATTGCACTTAACAGCATTATATAGCTGGAAATTATTTTTGTTTGATTTTAACATTTGAAAATCGCTTCAGCACAAAATTTTGACATTGTCGCTAGATTAAATTGAATGGAAATGGAGGATCGAATATTATCTCTGTCACTTTCTACATCAAAACACAATTTGTGAAAAGTGTCAATCTAAAAAGACGAACCCACGCTTGAAACGAAGAGTGAAGGACGTTGAATGCTTGCTTAATTGTTAACGTGTATGGAACTGCTGTATGTTTATCGTTTTGCAAAAACTACTTACAGAGTATTAGCATCACGCTGTCTGATAAGATCTTTCTGATTTTGCAATTGAATTAAGTTTGATTTTTACTTAAGCTATCTAAAGCTCTTGTTAAACAAGGAAACACTGTGAAATACACCCAATATCAATAAATTAAACACTCGTTTGTGATTGTTTGTTTTTCTTAACAATACGTTTACTTTAAGTTTTGTTTTAAAAGCTAAACAACGCTAAAAGCCAAGATTCTTTCTGTACACATTACAGTCACCAAAGCTGATTGATTTTCTGTCAGCGTTGTTCTTCTAAGGCGTTGCAGAGGTGTCACGCGGTCAGATTTAAATAAACTCTCCCCTGCTTCTTATCAACGCCTTCTCTAAAGACATTTTGATTGGATCTGACTGCTGCTATTTGGTCAGTTTGTTTTGTTAACCTATCTTTGTTCACGCCGTATTGGCAAATTAAACCACCAAAAGGTACCCTGGATGCAATGGCACCTCTACTGAAAACCTCGCTCCAGTCGTGATTAGCATATGTCCAGGTTGTTTATTTAAATCCAATTTGCTAACAGCAAGGCAGTTATTGTATATACTAATTTGTAATTGAATATACATTCTATGACTATGAATCAAAGCGAATCGCTTAGTTTGGGTGTCTACGACAATACACTCGAAGTACGCGACATACAATCATGAAGGGCCAATGACCTTTCGAAAAATGGCTTATTTTACTCTTGCTCGTATGCACAATTAACGCAGATTTTAACGCAAATTAACACAGGGAAATTCCATACGATATCTTTTTGATGTCAGAAAAAAAGAAAGTTTTCAAGTTTCACTGCCCTTTAATCATCCTTAATTCCCACGGAAATTGATGGGTTTCATCTGTGTCTCTGTTTGTCGTGTCAATCAGTTGGATGCACTCCACAGCATACAAATGAAAAGCCAGACTCTTCTGCGGGCTATTTTAACAAATTGCTAAATGACCGTTCCTGGATTGACCGTTTTGTAATTTGTGTATTGAGGCTTGAAAATAAGAATCTGGCCATATTCAAAACATGTCACTATTTAGTGAGTAGCGTATTTCTTTGGTTAAAGTATTCTTGTTTCTAGCTAGCACTAGTATTGGCAGCACTAAGAAGGCTGTTTATCAGCGACCGTGTCAGCGCGATGTCAACTTCAGCACCCCTCTTTGGAAGACTCATTAAATGTGTCTGACCGTGTTGTTTTAATGTCAATTACGTTGTAGGTCTAAAATGGTTGGCTTGAATGGATGGAGCTGATTATGACCTCGTTTGTTTATCTTATGTATGTAATTCAATGTCAGGTTTCATCTGATAATAAATGTACTATAGTATGTTGAAACCTATCATTAATAACATTTAACTTACTCATCTCAATACGCTCATTGTAATGAATGTGTCCTTTCATGGTTCCATACTGGGCGAACGTTAATTAAAGATGTGATCAATTTTTGATTTTGGCTAGCTTAGACTCATTTTATTAATTTTATTGGACTTCGCTGCTTCGTAGCTCAGTTGAACAAGCGCTAGCCCAAGTATATAATAGGCCAAGCTTCAAACATTTAAGACCTCAAGCAAGTTTCCAAGGCCTTTGGATGTAACATCGATACTTATCATCAAATGTTGATTATTTTACTCCTTCTCCTTCTTTAGCACGTTTTGTATTTTCTAGCAGGGAGCTGAAATCCCCCTCTGAAAAATGAGATCTTTCCTAAAGTCTGCCTGTTTAGAATCGTCCCAGCGAGTAATACATTTGATTTCAAAAGAAAAACGTAAGTCATTTGTGCACAGGAATAGATTCCTGGATTCGAAATACATTAATACACATTTCGAACAAGCAACATAATCGTGGTGGGTATTTAATTATTTTTGACCGTCACTTTTATCATGATCATGCCAATATAAGATATACTCAGAGATTTGGTCTAAATGCATTGGAAGTGCGCGATAAATACAACAAGGTGATATTTTTGCATGTGCTCATTGGCTATCAATTACATAAAACCTGAGATTTTTGTATCATTGAAAGCTTGTATTTTTTACATCTCATCTTAAAATATTTTTTCTAAAATATTCCCGTTACAAAATGCACGAGATACCGCTAACCCTGAACGAGACATGTTCATTCGACCGTAACTTTTCTGACATACTCGTAGTACGCATTCTTATACTATATTCTCCAAAAATGAAAGAAATCACTTGAAAAATGAAGCAGCTATAAATAGCTTTGTACACCTTCCCATTTCTCCCATTCAAATGGAGATTACACATCTTGTTGGAATGAATAGGTAACTCACTGATATTGGTTAATAACATTTTTCCTAAAAGTGGTTTATTGTGGCACTGGCATGTTCAAAGTAATAACAAAACGTTATTTATTCTCAAAACAATAATAATAAAAAAGCCTGTTTTGACATAATTGTTTGCATAAATATTCCACAGAATGATATTAATTAGACAAGACTTTTATGGATCAAGACCATGTTTAAACAGATTTGAAAAAGGTTTTGAATGAGAGTTCTTGGCATAAAAATATTGCATAAAAATAAACTTGATCAGATGAAACTTTGATTGACCAATAACATGTTACAAACATGTAAACAGACTAAGTATTTTGGATAAGAGTTTTCTTTTCTATCTTTGAATTATGAAGAATGTTCTTCAAAGTAATTCCAGCTTATGGTATGGACTTGAGCTAACAAATTGTAACAATAGTTGCAATAATTTCGAATTGTTACCATAGTTTGTGTTGTGGTCTTCGACATAGACCA
Source organism: Ophioderma brevispina (assembly GCA_023653785.1). NCBI lineage: Eukaryota > Metazoa > Echinodermata > Ophiuroidea > Amphilepidida > Ophiodermatidae > Ophioderma > Ophioderma brevispina. The sequence goes on from JAMKCH010000141.1 coordinate 30,308, forward strand.
GGAGGCCTACTGTTACTTTAACACTTAAGTGCCCAAGCTAAAAAAAAAAATCCGTTAGTGCTCCAAGGGGAGAGGGGTTCCTAGGGACCAAACGTAGATAACCACTTTTCCGTGGGGGTTTGATCATGACACTAACACAAGCAAATGGGGGTCATGTAAGAACCACATACCCACAGTAAAAATGAAAATCCGAACTTTGACCTATGACCTATGGCCAATTGAAATTGTCACTCTCCGAAAAAGAGTGGTTCGCACATTTTCATTCTCAGCAACTCCAGTATAAGGTTTTGAACCAAAATAATTCATTATATCTACTCTAGAATAACCAATTAAAATAATCATTGCAAAATATAGCCAAATTTATACCATCTTGTATTTTTCTCAGAAACTTCCACATCACCTTAGTTTTCCCATAGACTTACACAGTTAAGAGCACGGTCATGACAAAATTGAAATTAATGCTATCAGCATATAAAAGGTTATTTTATTTAAGTATTATTAATTATTAATTAATTGCCTCCTAAGGTATATATCTAAGCAAATAAATCACAAGATCTAATGCTTTAATTTTTTAATTAGTAAAATTTCTTGATTTTTCACTTCCGTTATTGCCCAGGAGGGGATTCCTAGGGACCCAACCTAATTATTCTAAAGAAGCCGTGGGCTGGTTTTATTTTTTTTTGTATCAGGCGAAGCGTATTCATAAATCAGACAATTAGCAAAAAAATCCTTGACAAATTTGATTGCGTAACCGAGAAATCGCACAAAATTCAAATGTTGGGTACTATGGAACCCCCCTTGGGCACTTAAGTGTTAACGTGGCAATCTCTTTCACACCTCACGTGATTGACATCATATACGCTTTCTTCTTTCTGTCAACGTACGGATACCTCAGCCATCCAAAATTTAATCCGTTAAATAATTGTTTCTAGGAAAACAAGAATCGCACGTCATTTTGCAACCTTGCTCCGAAATCTTTGAGTTACGACTGTAAAATTGTACTCAATAATACTGTAATATGATTCGGAAAAGTTTACATTTCTATAATGTTTAAACAATAACTTCATCGTCGATCCCATTAACCTGTTTGCTTTGGATCTTTTTTTATAAATATAAAATATTCAGAATAAAATCAGAAAGTTTATGTACAAGGAATTGAATGTTAATAAAAAGGGACGTGGTCTGTGCATTGGCGAACCGAGGCAATCGAGCCAAAGAGAACTGAATCCCAAAGTCGTCCAGATGACATGCCCCAAAAGTGCTAGAAGGAATCAAATGGAAATAAATAATTTTGAGAATAAAATATTCGAGAATACAGTGCTATCGCACAGGCCATAGTGATGACAATGTATGACTTGCTTGTTTAAAATATTTGACTGGCTTCATTAAAACGACCAAATTAAAATCGAAGAAAACGAAGTGGTTACGTAGCCGTAAATTATACGATACGGCTATATAATTTTTGCGTTAAATAGCCGTACACGTCATCCTAAGAATAACCGTATACACTTCGCATTTTTAACTGAAATGAAAACTGAACGTGGATCCCTTGGCATTAGATAATTAGAGAACTAGATAATTAGAGCGGTCCGTATGACCTCCGTGTCAACCAACGAGATTGTCACTAAAATGACTTGAAACAAGTAATTATGAATATTTTCCTATTTAAGTATTTACATATTCATGTAATAAACAACATACAAAATTCAGTTAACCCTTTATATGCTAATAGCGATCACGTTGCCTTCGACATATCGCCATCCCACCACTCTACACACCAATGGTAAAGTTAGACGGCAGACATTTCCACCGACCAAAACATGACATGTTAAAATGGCAACCTTCACTGAGAATATTAATTAGTCAAAAAGTGTCTTATTTGACTAATTAAATATTAGTCATGCACATTATTTTTTTTATAATCCACAAAATAGTGCTAAAAGTTGATTGAATTAAAAAGAATGCTTTTAAAGATTTTCGGATTAACACCTAAGTGACCAAGGGGGGGGGGGTCCTAGGGACCCCCAAAATTTGTTTTCGCGCTGGCCGCTTTACGCATGGGATTTTTGCGCCCACATTTTTGTAATTGTCTGACTTTTAAATGCGCTTCTTTTCATAACAAAATATTTAAAATCGGCCAAGCCGTTAATGAGTTAATTAGTGGGGGTCCCATGGAACCCCCCCCCCCTTGGGCACTAACGGAAGTCATTTCAGAATATTTTTAAAAATAAGAATAAGAAACCAAGAACCAAAGCAATTTTTTTTTGCTGATATAAGTTCACACATACATGTAAGTAAACAATTATTAGTAACATTTGAAAAAAAAAATAACCCTTTATGTGCTGAAAACAAACAATTTCATCATGGATGTTGCCAAACCGTTACTGTACAAACTCTATGAGAAAATGACGTGTATTTTGCAACACCCGTAAAAAATACAGGATTCCCTAAAACTGCTAGTTTTGTGTTAAATATATGTAATTTGGGTCTTCTAGAATTGAAATCAACATAAAATAAGTTTTCAAAATGTTTGGTGTAAGCGCAAGGCTCATTTGAATTTTCCTTTTTTTTCCCAATTTTCGCGTGTTTTGAAAACAATGTTTTGCCCCTAATTTGCAGCCAATATAACAAATTTCATTTTTTGTTGCTGATTTGGGGTTGTCTAATGACCCTTCACATGTGGTATAAATTTCGTGCAAAAATTCCCTCGGGAAAGTGGTTTCCTTAGGGGGGGCATGGAACCCCCCCCCCTCCCCCCTTGGGCACCAACGGGAGTGAAAACCCCTTGGTCACTTAAGTGTTAAATTTCATAATTGCAAATATTTCTACAACGTGAAAATTTGGACTTTTTAATTACAAAATTCGTCAAATGACTAATTAGCAAATGGCCAATGTGTACTTAAATTCGTCATTTTTGTGCTTACTTATAGTCATTTGACGAGTCTAAAATCGTCTTTAATTGGTCAATTAATTTGTCATTTGACAAATTAAAATCCGTCAGTCATTAATTTATCATTTTAAAGTGTACATTATTTTAGAGGTAATGAAAATATTTTGTAATCATGAAAACTACTTTAAAATATGGGAAGGTTATCTTCCAGCATAGCAAACATTGAAGTACTTTTTTGAATGATAAAACAAGTGACTTGCATGACTATTTTTTTAATTAGTCAAATAAGACACATTTTTGACTAATTAATATTCTCAGTGTTTTGGTTCAATATAGGTAGAATTAGAACACATATTAACAGATATTTCATTCCATGTATATACTTTATGAAAACGGGACCGTGTTAATTAATGCGTTCCCTTCGTTCCGAATTTGAAAACTATGTTTTGTCCCCTAATTTCTAGGTTACTCCGCCTAATTCTAATTTTACTGCTTAACACTTAAGTGACCAAGGGGGGGGGGGGGGGTTCCTAGGGACCCTCCAAATTTGTTTTCCGCTGGCCGCTTTACGCGTGGGTTTTTCGCGCCGAATTTTTTTGTAATTGTCTGACTTTTAAATTCGCTTCTTTTCATACCAAAAAAAAATTAAAATCGGCCAAGCCGTTAATGAGTTAATTAGTGAGGGTCCCATGGAACCCCCCTTTGGGCACTAACGGAAGTCAACTGAGAATATTAAAAAAAAATCAAAGAACCAAAGCAAATTTTTTTGCTGATATATGTTCACACATACATATAAGTAAACAAATAATAGTAACATTAAAAATAATTAACCCTTTATGTGCTGAAAACAAAGAATTTCATTGTATACGTTGCTAAACCGTTACTGTACAAAGTCTATGGGAAAATGATGTGTATTTTGCAACACCCGTTAAAAATACAGGATTCCTAAAACTTCAAGTTTTTTGTTAAATATGTGTAATTTGGGTCTTCTAGAGTAGATATCAACATGAAATAAGTTTTCAAAACGTTTGATGTAAGCGCAAGGCTCATTTGAATTTTCCGTCTTTTTGCCCATTTTTCGCGTGTTTTGAAAACAATGTTTTGCCCCTAATTTGCACCCCAAATAAAAAAAATAAAATCATTTTTATTGCTGATTTGGGGTTGTCTTATGACCCTTCACATGTGGTATAAATTTCGTACAAAAATTCCCTCAGGAAAGTGGTTTCCTTAGGGGGGGTCCCATGGAACCCCCCCCCCCCCCTTGGGCACCAACGGGAGTGAAAACCCCTTGGTCACATAAGTGTTAATTGTTATTGTCTCACGGAACATGTTTACTAATGCGCGGGTCCCATGGACCCCTGCCAACAAGTGGGACAATAAATCCACAACTTACTGGTTCTTTAATAGCTAGATAAATGTCATAACAAAGACAGTCTGTAGAGAAAACCTCCAGTTTTCCACGTCTTGCAATAATAACCTTTCTGGTGTTATGACATGTTGAAAAGTTAAGGAAAATTACCATGTTTGAAGGACCTCGCCGGATAATGAAAGAGGGGTGCCCTCTTTAGTTTTTATGAGAACGAATGAAATCGAAACATTCCGCACTATACAGCAACATGGTCAAACTTTACCTTTTGCTTTTTTTTTAAATACATAAATTCCCCCCAAAACCAATTTTATTATGTAAAATCATAATGCAGGCTCTAATGGGTAATTTGAAATTGTCATATATGAACCCTTCCCTCAGTAACCACAATGACGCTTTGCAATGATGTACATTTTATCAATTAGCAACGTATGAGTGGCATTGTTGGTCTGGGGAAATAGACCTCTTTTTCTAATTACCTGATTAATGATATAGATAGCGCAGTCAATTCAAGTAGCTTGTCTGGGCCATGCTTTATCATTAAGATAAGCCCTTTGTGTTGTCTTCCAGAATCTGCTTGGTGGAAAGATTGTTATATAAACTAAGTCTTAGTACTAATTGCACTTCATCGGCATAATCTAATAGGTACTTGGGTACTTTCGATAGAGGGTTTGGTAGTGTAAGAACAATTTTTGTATATAGCTTATGAAGGACAAAATATCTATCTGGGCATCACTTACAGGCACCATAACAATCATTGGCATCTATGCAACATCTTCCGGTTTCTTTATTTGAGTCAAAATTGATGATTGAAATGGAGGCATGTCTCTAAGCTTTTCTTTTTTCATATAGCATGCCCTTGAAGTTTGCCCCGAAGTTTCTCAGACTTGCCTCATTTTTCTGAACGCAAGTGTATTTGGGGGATAAAAAACATCTTGCGTACATGATAAAGTAGCTGTAAAAACATCAACTCAAAATTTATGGTGAAATGTATATCCATGGTGATCATGGATGATCTCGACTGGGAGATGGGCGTAACACTTTAAAGCGTTCTACATGAAGAGAACGCCGAGTAATTTCAAGATAGCATACACATATTGACACCCGTTCGCGAATACCTCTACTTGTCTGCCAACTTCATGGTACTCGTATACACTTCTAGACGTGATTACTTTCTTGCAAGTGTTTGTCAATCACTAGGCGAGTGGACTTTCCGGAAAAGAGCCAAGTTAGGAAGGCTTAAATTAAAACCGAAATTGCAACAGTGCAAATTGAAAGGTGTTCCTAGTACACTTAGAGTGATTTGGCTCATGGAAACTGTTATTAGCGAAAAAGCATTCATTAACTATTTCTTCGATTCTCCAATATGGAATATACAAATTAAACATGAGATAAATATATATTTTCTACAATATTTAAAGATAATGAATAAATAACAATCTTCCATAACCATATAATAAGCTGGACATATATCAATATCTTTAACTTATTTACTCACGCTATCCTTTGAAATCAACACCAGGTTTGTGAAGGAGATGCAAAGAAACATGGATGACTCTGAATTATGTCAACAGGTCAACTAATGGTTACTATACAGATAGATCTGTTGTTTGTATAACGTCAATACAAGCCCGGTTCACGGCTTGCTGCTCTAATGGAAATATAAATTACTAGCGCTCAGGTTTCTTTGTTATATGCGAGGTGAGTGAGTGTGTAGAGTGTGATTTCTTTTGTTTTAATAGTTTGTGTGACTCGATACACAGTATATGCATATGGCTTATTATATTCGCCGAAACGAAACGAAACTAACTGAAACGAAACGAAATCAAATTTTTAAAGTTGTCACCAGCGAGCCCTTTCGTTGATTTTCACGCATTGCCAAATCAACGAAACGGGCTCATTGTACATGGTGGGACTGCCTGAAAACTTTGAAATTGGTATCAAAACATCCGCGATGCCTATCGGCACAGTTTACAATTTCAAATTTGTTGATTATCATTTTTGACAAAAAGTGATAAACAATGAAAATGGCTCACAGCACCTGCTGGGAGTTAGTGGAAACTTTGAAATTGATATCAAAAGATGCGCTCTCACTATTTACATTATTTCTAGTCAAAATAAATTTCATAATTCATTTATAAATGTCGGAGAGAACTTCGTTTCCTTGATTATCGCTTTTGACAAAAAGTGACAATCAACGAAATGGGCTCACTGCACCTGCTGGGTGTCAATGACAACTTTGAAATTGGCATCAAAACATCCGCTGTGACTATCTGCATAATTTGCAATCGAAATACATTCATACTTCTTCTAGAAATAGGCGTGACGACTTTGTTTCTTAATCAACAGTCCGGGCTCATTGGACCTGATGGGATTGAATGACAACTTTGAAATCTGTATCTGAATCTGTATCAAAAGATGCGCTGTGATTATATACATAATTTACAATCAAAATAAAATTCATAATCTATTGGTAAAACGTGAAAATCAACGAAACAGGCTCACTAGTGACAACTAGTGTCACTAGTGACAAGTATTTCATTTTGTTTCATTTCGTTTCGTTTTGGTGAATATAATAAGCCATATTTTACAGTACATGCAATGTATATAGGAAGTTAGTGACTAAGGCGAAAGGGTAAGTTTAGGGTAAGGAGGTTAATTACCTAACCCTAAACTGACCCTAATACCTAAGTCACTAAGGCACTCAGTATTTTCTTAATCCAGAGGGTTATTAACCATCTAGTTTGATCTTTATGTCTGGGTAGCGAGGCTATATGGTATAGTGCTGTAACAAATGACTCATACAGTATCCAAAGAAAACTAGGTAGTAAATTACATCATAACGCTTTAACTATGTTCGATTCCAGGTCAAGATATTTTTGTTCTCAAGGTGAAAATTAGCTATTCATCCTGTCACCCCGACACTAATTCTTCTTTTTTAATCATATGTTAAGTATGGTATTTGGAAGTATAAACATAACCCTGTAAGTGAACTAGGAGAAATTTGAGGTTCTTGATCCATTCATTGTATCCTGGACACACCACGTAGTAGCCTTGTGGCCATCACATCAACAATACATATTGCAAACTATTGGTTGATTTAGATAATTTGATTTCGAGTGATGATCAGATCTATATTTGCACCACAAGGCCGATTTGTTGATTTTTATGATAAGGATAAGGACCTAGCCCAGTACATTCGCCAGGATAATCGCACGCGATCGTATGGGTCCGTCTGGCAATCATTTTAGCCAGGTCTGACACCATAGATTGTAGACACTAAGTTTTAGAAAAAAAATATATACGATGCAGTCATGTTCCTTAATATAGAGCAGTGAGTCGATATCAGTCGTGTATTATCTGATGACCCGTGCATTATCTGATGACCCGTGCATTATCTAACATGCACTAGTGAATTCGTTAAAAATAATGCAGGCTGAAAACAATACATAATCTAACACGAGAAGAATTGTATTCCGGTATCATGAACAATAGCGTCCTCGTGCTGTAGTGTCCTACCCATTGTATTCCCAATTGTATGCTGCACGTATCACTTTTTTCCAGCATTATACACTGTCTATCTTAATAAAAATCGCCACGGGCGATATTGAAAATATTCGAAGGTCATGGTTTTGATAATTTACTTTCAAATTACGAAACTAGCCAAAATGTTAAAAACTTCCAGTGTCACTTCTAACACGTATTGTTATAGGTCAAAGACTACTATATTGATCAAGGTAAAAATAAGCATGTCATTCAATTACAATAGCAACTCTCTCTTGGTTCATTGTCTGTTCTTTGAAATCGGGTCAAACTTTGATACAACTATTATTCCTATTAGTTCTACATGTAACACTCTCTGTGGTATTGTCTCCCACTGTATTGTTACTAAGTAATTCCCACTGGGTTTCAAACCAATCTTCAAAATTTTGTAATTTGTGCTTCAATTTATTAGCACGTCACAGGCAATTCGCAGTTGATTGTTTGTTCTGTCAAGGAAGTTTGCTTGTCACGTTGAGTTCGGTACGGTCAATTATTTTGAATAGTATCTTAAACTTTTTATCAATATTAGAGAATGCAAAATTTTCCAGTGCATTCTGAAACACTTATTTAACTGTATTTTATTTTGTTATAATTATTAAAACTGTGTATCTTATCTAAAAAGACCGACTCAGATATTTTGAAATATATTTCATGTATTCATTGAAAATAGGCAACTCTAATTAAAGATAGTCGCCTAAAATGCTCAATTCCAAAGTTCGAGATGAATCGGATTTGTCGTGTTGATGTAGTAAACATGTATGTTTAGTATAAAAGTACCATAGGATACTGCGTGTAACAAAAAGTGAATTTTATATGACAGAGATTGATTTGAGCTCAGCTATTTCCACAGATATTTGAATGTGAACAAGCATTATTTAAAAAAACAAACGATTTGTTAGAAAATTGAGGGCGCCGTCCTCGGAAAATCTAACTCTTCCACAGCCAGATGGGTCTGATATGACTTCTGCACATTCAATTCCCGATGACTATGCGACACAGATGTTTGAACTCATGCAACATGTACTTTACTTTTGAGCAGTTTTAAGCAATGACCACAACTGATGCAAGAGCTATTACCTCTGAAAAAAATCGGACAGATTCATTCGGGGAATTTGGCCATATCCCTAACGTCCCTTAAATGTATTTAAAAAACACTTTGAAAAATTGCCCCTTAGATCTAACAAAAAAAATAACGCTACCTCCTTTTTTTGGCTTCTATCGTCAGATTTTTCTCTAGGGACGTTAGGGATACAGGCTTACGTATGTAATGATTTGTATTGTGACGAGACGTACTCAAGGTCAGAAAAGTAACCTCCCGTGGTTCATAAAACAAAATTCACAATGACTATTTTTAAGAAGATTGACTTGACCAAGATGTAAATTCAGAGTAATGATTTTAATATTTACATAAATTAACTTTGATCAATCAAACACTATACACTATGCACAAAATTATTATATTTCTTACCTACTTAAAAATCACATTAATCACACAACATCTCCTTAATTTCAAAGTTCAGTTCTTGTTGGGTGCGCACCATTCTCTGTAGAATCAGGTCCACATAAAATCTTGGCGACACAAATCTTGCTGGTACAGTTCAACTAGTTTCGACCGGCCGATTAATTTATAAACTCGTAGACTTGGAGAAACACTGGAAGTATAACTGATGCGTATTATAATGTCCATACAGGTACTCAGTGCGTTAAAGGTGAACGTCACTGGTACAGAAGAAAATGTTAACCTTTGTTTTCCCAAAGGCACCAAAATTTGAGCAGCTCTGATAATTCTAGCAACTTTCCAGAATTGTATAAAATAACATAAGATTATATAAAATCAAATGTTATGAAAGTTTTCCACCCTCTGTTTGAGAGGTCTACGCTCGCTGAAATCTCTTGTCAACTGGCAAAGAGAAATGACTTGCAACAGAATTTGTCCATAGCCAAATTTCCCATGATGCAACACAAAACAAGCTGAGACAAGACGAACATAGACCATGGACTCAAATGCACCAATTGGAACACTTGAATTACTGCTCCTGATGTGAAAAGGTATCCTCATTTGCATGTTATGACCATATGGAAGCACTTAACACTTGACATTTTTCCCTATTGACTGTGACTCATTGATCGATTATTGATTGGATGTTATTTTCTTACAATGGATTTCCTGCCAGTGACTTTGTT